>BQNB010051468.1:0-34960 GCA_026074375.1 Tanacetum coccineum | reverse complement strand
ACTTATATCAAGTGTATCCCACTTGTTACGCACATAATATGCAATCAAATATACC
The DNA here is from genome assembly GCA_026074375.1 of Tanacetum coccineum. Taxonomy (NCBI): domain Eukaryota; kingdom Viridiplantae; phylum Streptophyta; class Magnoliopsida; order Asterales; family Asteraceae; genus Tanacetum; species Tanacetum coccineum. The sequence continues at coordinate 34,905 of BQNB010051468.1, read as the reverse complement.
ACATAAGGCTTCTAAGGATCAGGAACGATGCGCGCGCGGATATTGGACAACGGTGAAAGACTCGTGAAAATTTTTCGAAAACAGTTGTAGTCCAAGTTTTGTAAAACGGCTTAGTTCACTACAACTCGTGCTCTGATACCACTCTGTAACTCCCCCAAACTATGATACGCAGCAGAATACAACATTTGGGGTGCTACTTCATAATACATGCACATGAGTCAGATATGTTTATCAAACACAATTTCATTTAATAAGAAGATCAGAGTTACATAGGTCCCAATACCATTATAGAAATTATTTCTAAAAGTCACAACACGACTTGGGTTCTAAAACATTTATTTAGTTATGACACTACTTCACCGAGACACCGTCCTTGATACCCGCATTCCGTCCCATCCAAGCCATCAACAATACCTAACCTGAGATACATGCTTAAAAACGTCAACAAAACGTTGAGTGAATTCATAGAGTTTACAAATAACAGTTAGAACGCATATTTGGTTCAACCAAAACATATAACATTGCTCGTAAGACAAGTTATAAAAATATTGATTTCCAACTAAATGAGCCCATGTACCGACACTTAACACATTCATCTCGTAGGACGAAATTATGTCCGAGAAGTATGCCACTTCTCCTAATACTAACTACAGAATGTTCGTTTGACAGGGTGGTCACAACTGATTCATACCCCGGACAGAGTTTTCAAACCCAATAGATCTATTTAATGCATTAGCGTTCACCATCAACAAGGCAATTAACGGTCACACAGTAAAAGGCATATATCCAATAGTGATTAGTGTGGAATCTATTTTGTATCTAAAACACATTGGTTCTCATTTTTTAAAACAAGCAAGTATCCCCCCTGGGGTTTTTTTAAAAACATTTGAAACACTTAAAAGCGAGGCTATGAACTCACCTTGATCAAAAGCAGATGATCAAACAATGAAGTCTAGCACGAAAATCCACAAACGCGATCACGACCTATAATTAGAGTCGCTCGATCACTTTACCGAAAAGTATAATCAACGATGCTTACATCGTATCAACGAAATCACATATATATATATATATATATATATATATATATATATATATATTCATTCATGTGATGAGAAATTCACTTGCGCCTTAGATCTCAAATCCCTACAATATTATTTATATCTCACATAACTTAATCGAAACTTTCTATTTTAGGAGTCTTTCTATTTTTGGAAAGTTACTATATTTGGAAAGTTACCATTTTTAGTAAGTCTCATTATCCAATTATATTTATAATAGTATTAATTTATCTCATCGAACCTTCGACCGTCAATGTGATTATCAATTACTCATATCGATATTATTTTTCGATTATTACAAAAGTTTCTGTTTTTAGAATATACCTCGTTCGTATCAATCGTTAAGTTTAAAATATCCTACTCTTAGTAGTAATAGCGTTTAATTACTTTTATTATCCCCGACAAATTTAGTATTAACCCGTTGACTTTTAAAAGACAACGCTAGACTTTGTTTGTCTTTGACTTTTTATACACATTTTACACATATATGTTATCAAATCTGACCCGCTCCAAACGACCCGCTATATTACTTTTTCATGATTCGGACAAAGAAGATATTTTATGTAAAACGACATTCCGGACAACTTTTTAGTTTTAGCCTAGACCCGAAAGTCGACAGAAAATGACCAAAATGCCCCTGCAAGTTTCTGCAGGAACTTTGACATTTTTAGTAAAAACGCAGACTTTGATCATGTGTTTTGACCCGTTATTACAAGATTTTAATATTAACGAGCCTCGCGAAAAAGTAAAACATCATTCTGAGCAACTTTCGTGTTTCGCCGGAAGGCCGAAATGGACTAGAAAGTGCTCAAAACGAGCTTTTAATTTCCTGACAACAACCATTATTTTATACAAGTGCTGAGTTTTTATACTTATAATATACATCTCGTTTTAGCTCTAACTTTTTCGTTATTTGGAGTTAGAAGCTCCATCTTATATCAAAACGATCGTATAAGTAAGCTTTATCATATTTTAAAGTCCAAAATCAAATTTTATGAAATCTCGATCCTCGTTTACCATGCCAAACTTTCTGCTCACATTTATATTTTATAAAACACTTTAAAAATCATTTTTAGGCTTTTAATCCAACTAGAACATGTCTATAATGACATATAAACATCACATAAATAACGTAATCGATTCACAATACAATCTAACCTAACCACACAAGTTTTTCCCCATTTCATCACATGCATGCATCGAAATCAATTCATATCGTCAAACAATCGAAACAATTACAAAAGAATACTTACGAAGGCTCAAATGAGCTAATGGAAAATAGATCGGACTCGACTTGCTCCCTTGTTCCTTTTTGTCGTGACTTCTACCCTCAAACCCAACCAAAACCGAACCAAATCAAATTCAAATCGATCCAAACTAGCTTACTCAATAACCACACAAAATCAAACGCACTCTGGTGTGTTCTTGCCGCGGTTCGAACCAAGGACCAACACCAAATCTTAAACCTTTTTAAATCAAACTTCCCACAAATCTTTAAATAATTACTTGTACCAAAACCTTTATTCCAAAAGAATCTAAAACTTGCTCAAACCTTGTTGCATGTTACTTTTTCTTCCATGGATGATTAAGACATCATCATCTAGACAATATTTGGGTGTTCGAAAAATAAAAACACCAAGGGTGTTTGCCTTGGTGGTTCGTTCGAACCCAAAAGAGAGGAGGGAAGGAGAAAACAAGTTAGAGCTTGATTCTTTAGCAACCTAAATCATTTTTGGGTGATGTTTGAGTAGATTTAAATAATCTAATCTTGAGAATGGAATTTGTATGTGTATTTGTGTTTGTAGCCGGTTAGAGAGCAAGGGGAAGAGGAGAAAACAAATGTTTGAACTATGATTATTTACTTGTGCTTATGAACTAGTATTTTTTGGAAGCAAAACCTCATCATTTTGCATGTATGGGAAAACAAAATATGTTGAGTGTGGGTGTGTCCTAGGCGCCGGCTAAGAGTAAATAGGCAAGCATGTATATATATTTTTATTTTAAAAAATCTATTACTTGTATTTCTTGTATAAACATTTTAATAACAGTGATACTTGTACAAAGTTAAATAAAGTGTACACATTAAACGCGGGCTTTTGGCCAAAGACAAGGAACAAGGACGACAGGGTTCACAAAATAATAATTTACGACCAATAAAATAATAACGAGATGCGTCATAAATTTTACGATGCTCAAAACGATTAACGAACAGGCGGTCAAACGTCGACTCGCGAAACGTCAAAAAATAAAATTTCAAATTTTCGTTCTCAATAAAGTACGAAGTTAATTATTTACGAGAAATAAAAATTTAAATGTCGACATTCGCTCACACGAATTTATAAAATAATAATTATGACGCCAAACTCGCGACCGTCATACGCGTTGTGAAACTCGGGTTGTTACAGTTACTACTGCTTGTTCAGAGTTAATGCTCCTGGTACAAAGTTACAACTGCTGATAGATTACAACTGCTGAATGATTACAACTGCTCAAAGATTAAGACTGCTGAGAAAGGATAATAACGAAAGAGAGGATAAAGATTGATTAGAGATCAAGATTACTTACGTGATAAGTATGAGTTATTTATAGAATAGATCTTTGAGAATAATCTAAGTTTTAGTAATATATTGTAAATCGACTAGGACTCCTTGGTGTATAAAAAGAGGTCCTAAGGCATAGAGTTCTACGTACAAAAAACGAGTCATTCATAGAATTGTCATAGCCTAAAAGTTTTGTAACCCTAATACTAGGAGAGTATTCGTATTATTTGTAATAATAATATTGGAGCTTTTATTGTTGAATTATATTGTTTTGTGTTACTGTTTCATTGAAGAATTCTTTTTATATTAAATATTAGATTTCGCGTAATCTTTAGTATTATCAAACAAAGTTTCTTAACTAAGTTGTGTTAGATTTATCGAGCATAACTAAACCTTAAACAAGCTAAGGAATTCGATCATTAGAAGTTAACTGGGATCAACACAAGTTTCCCCAAATGAGAAGGAGTTCTTGAAAAAAAATGGATGAAATGAAGGAAAAGTTGGTATATTTACGGATAAGGTGGATTATAATTCTATCATAAAACCTTTCGATAATATAAAACCTAAAAATACTAATAGTAACCTCTTTTCATGTTTATGTCTGGTGCTTACGTAATGTCGGTGCAGTTTAGTTTCTTGTACAAGCCTATGGTAATTTGAACATTTTATGATTGGGCGTTTGAGTGACCTACATATATCATTTACTTTACTAAATTGAGCGAGTGTGAACTATCCTTAAAAATTTCGTGAGTTGCTTTGTCACATTATCTTATGCTTGTGATCATTGACTTGACTAAGTATTTTCGCTTAAATTGCTTGAGGGCTAACAACAGCTAAGTATGAGGGGATTTGATAACACTCTAAATATACATAAATTATCTCTTGTTAATATGTAAATTATCTATATAAATATGTTAAATATCGTTTGTTTAGGCACTTATTCGTGTGACTGTTTTTTTAGGACCAAAGAACACGAAAAGTACTAAGACCACAAAGATATTCGTTAATAGGACTAACAACTATTAAAAGAAGGATCTAGAAATGAAGAAAAGAATTATTAAATGATAAACGCCAAAGTGCGGCACACATATTCTAAAAGTACGGCGTACTTTGGATCGCGAAGAGAGAGAATTGAATGATGAGGTGAAGTACGGTGCACTTATGAGGAAGTGTGGCACACTTCAGCCTGCAGTTACACAAAACTCATTAAAACTTGCGTTGAAGAGTGTGGATTTTTTACTTGCTTTGGTGCACGACTTGAGCTGCTTGGAGGCTATATAAAAGAGCATAATCTCAGGGTTTTAACACATCTTAATCACACAATAACACACATAATCTTAGAATCAAGTTAGGGAGAAGTCTTTGGGAAAAGTTAACCTTGTTCTTGGTTTATCAAAATTCTCAGGTTCTAAATCATACATGGAAGATTAAATCCGAGCTAAGGAGGGCTGTGACAGAGCACTAAGTAGTTTGGAGTGGAATTTTCAAGTTTCATATAGTTTTCGTTTGGGAAAACTCTTGTAAAAACACCATCTTTTGCTTGTGAAATTGGTAAAATCTTGTTAATCTTCTTGAATATGTTGTTTACTGAATTTAACATGCTTGTTATGTGTTTTACTTTCATGATTATGGAGTAGTCATCTATGTTTATTTAGACTTAACATGAGCAATGATATGAACAAGCTTTAGCATTATGCTTATGAATATGATCTTGATGAATTTGATGTTTGATTATCTGGAATACTTGTTACATGTTTGATTAATCATGTATAGCGGATTTAGGTCGAAATACTTTTTCATTGTGTTTATATTTCGCGTTGTTTATCTATGGCAATTCGATATTAGTCTTGTGAGAATTGACTTATAAAATGTTTATCAAATCGCATATAAATATGTTTAACACTTAATCTCATGTCTAACAAACTTGATTAATGGAATTTATCATTATCACTTTTATACTTGAATCAATCTGAATGCATTTTATATATTGAAGATTAAAGGTTGAAAGGATTCTTTCTTATAAAAAATAGATAATTGTTTGAATGATTATCCGTCTATTCATACCCTTATGCTTTCATTCATGATTGCATTGTTACTTGCTTGATTATCCTTATTGTTCTCGGTCCAAATAAGCATCACTTTTATAACTTGAATTACAAAAGAAAATCTTGTCCTTTTATCTTTAGATTCGTGACAAATCTTAAAGATACCTTTTGCAAAACTAATAAACTTTTTCATAAACACCAATCCCGTGGAACGACCTGGTCTTATCCTAAATCTATACTACAAACGGGGGTTATACTTTACCCGTGTGTTAGTTGAAAATCGGTTAATACTAGTATTATAAATTTAAAGCTTTATTAACACATCAGGGAGCAATAACAAACTAACTAATAATGTGGACATCATAAGCAATATTTGGTCGAGCCATTGTAAGATAAACCAAACTCCTAATAATAGTGCGATATAAACTAGGATCAATTTAAGGATCACCATCTATAGAGGTATATTTTGCTTTACCATAAATAGGAATATTGGCAATCTTATTATCTGTCATTCTGGCATGATCAAACAAATTAGCAATATACTTGGACTGAGATAGGAGATAACCTTTCGGTGATAGACCAACCTCAATACCAACAAAATAACATAGTAAACCCAAATCTTTCATAACAAATCGATGAGAAAACTCCGCCTTCAACAATTCAATTCCATCACAATCATCTCCAATAGTAATCATATCATCTACATACAAGGACAACAAAATACGTCTAGTACTTAAAACCTTAACAAATAATATGGAATCATGATGGCTAGAGACAAATCAAAGAGAAGTAACAACTATAGAAAACTTTTCATTCCAAGCATGTGGTTCTTGTTTGAGTCCATAAAGAACTTTCCGAAGCTTGCAAACTTCGCCTTATTGATGAGGACGGTCGGGAGGCGATTTCATATAAAATTCTTCATTTACGTCACCATTCAAGAATGAATTCTTGATATCTATTTGAGATATTTTCCATTGACAACTAGAAGCCATTGCAATCAAAGTTCAGAAAGTTGTCATTTTTGCAACGGGAGCAAATGTCTCTTCATAATCCATGTCGTACTTTAGAGAGTAAACATTAGCAACAAGCCGAGCCTTATATCATTCAATAGACCCCATCAGATTTTGGTTGAAATCTTGTAGACCCAGCGAGAGCCAATAGCACGCTTTCTTGCTAGTAAAGGTACCAAGTCCCACGTGTGAGTCTGTAAAATGTGGTAAGTTCCTCATCCATAGCACCCTGCCTAAGTGGATCACAAACAGCTTTCGTATAGGACTCGGGCTCATGAAGATTGTGTACAAAAGAAATGAAAGAAGCAAACGAACTAGAATAACAAGAATAAATCAAAGTCATCTATTTAGTGTACTTACGAATACGTGTGGGTCGAACATTTGGAAGAGGAACAACTGAAACTTCAGAAGATGAATGAGTAGCTATAGGAGGGGGTTGAGTAACGGTTTTTGTAGCTTTCGAATATGCAACTAGTTGTGTGTCGGTATTGGTTGTGGTTTGTGGGGGTGTATCTGACACTTGTGGTATTTTAGTAGTGGTGGTTTATGTGGTTGTTTCTGAAACTTATTCTGGTATTATGGGTGACACAATAGGTGTAGGTTCTTCACTGAAATCCTTAAATGGATCAACATTTATAAGTTCATATTGTGTCAAATTATGTGAACTGGCAGGAACAGAATAATACGGGATATGCTCTAAAAAGTCAACATGAAGAGATGCATGCAACTTCTGACTCACTGGATCATAACAACGATATCCCTTTTGACTAACACCATAACCTAGAAACACACATAAAGTAGATTTCAAAGTTAATTTCGTACGCTCTACATGTGGCTTTAGGATAAAACAAATACATCAGAAGACGCGCAACTAGGAATAATCAAGCAGAGTTCCATACAACTTTTCAAACGGAGATAAACCAGAATTTGTGGAGTTGGGATTCTATTAATCACATATGTGGCTGTAAGAACCGCTTCTCCCCAAAATACACTAGGAACATCATTAGACAATAAAAAAGATCTAGCCTTCTCAACAAGATGACGATGTTTCCTTTCGGAAACACCATTTTGTTGAGGAGTGTTTGTACAAACGGTCTAATATATATAGTCTCATCCGATTTAAGTAAATCAACGAATTCATTAGAAGTGTATTCACCTTCCAAATCACAGCGAAAACATTTTATGACTATCGAATGTTGAGTTTTCACAAGAGCTCTAAATTCTTTTAAATTGAAAGAAAATCAGACCTACGCTTCATCAGATAAACCCATGTATAATGAGTGAAGTCGTCGATAAATAAACATAATATCTAGAACCTCCTTTTGTGGATACAAGAGAAGGTCTCCACACATCAGAGTGCACTAGATCGAACGGAGCATTAGAAGAACAAACACTATTATTGAACGATAATGCTGAGAACTTGGAAAGTTTATGACCACTACAATCACAAATATCATGAGCGTCTAGCTTTCCCAACGCTCCCGTATATGCTAAAAACGTAAACGAGAACCAAATACATGGCCCAACCAAGAATGCCATAAATAAAATGATAAAAAAGAACGATTCAACCAAAAAATAAGACAAATCCACAATAGATGATGTGGTATCCCGAGTGTCTCTAAAGTGATCCAAAACATAAAGATCCCTTTGCCCGTAACATATCTGAACCACCTATTGTGTTTTTCAGTCATATATTGAACAATCGGAAACAGAAAATTTGACATCACATCCAGAATCACAAATTTTATTGACAGAAGCAAGATTCATAGTAAGGCTCGATATGTAGTAAACATCGGATAAGGAAACAAATGGTATGTCAACTGAACCAATGCGTGCTAATGGCATGGAATCACCATTAGCGGCCACAATTGATTTCGAAGAATTAAGATTCAATGAAATAAATTGTGACATAAGATGAGACATTTGATGAGTGAAACCCGAATCTAATCGCCATTTATAAAATGATGACGCGAAACATTTATTAGACGAGGTTGACATAACATGAGGCTCGAATGCTAGAAAATTCTTTAACATGTTTAAAACTATCTCAAACTACTCATATATCTCCATAAACGTTTAGAGCTGCTCAAACAATGAAGAATCCAACTTGAAATCATCCTTACAATTATCCATACTAACTAACAAGTGCCAACCAAATCAAATCAAATCGAATCAAACCAAATAATGATAAGTCAAGACCTAATAGCGAAACCAAACAAAACCAGTTCTTACAAATAAAACTAAATTGCAAACAGCTAATTCCTGGTAAAAGTAAAAGCGAACAAATAAACCCAATCATCAAATATAACCAATAAACAATTGCCTTTCTAATTACAGGTTGCCCATTCACTTTGATACAATTCCATCGACCCTTACCACATGCAACATCCAATCAAAAGCAAGAAACCAAATAACTTACTTGAACAATAAGAATTACAATGATCACGTGATGATTTTCAGCTGTCAGCAACAAACCATCAAATGAACATATAGAAACTAATTTCAACCTTCAAACGATCATATCAATTATTTATCAAATCCGAACAAACCTTCAGCTCCGATACTATGCAGAAACTAAAAAACTAACGAACCAAAAAGTGATTAACTTGTGTTACTTTATAAAATGAAAAGTTTGTACAAACAAGATATAAATACACAAAACAATGAGACGATGTCAACACAAGTGAGCCTTATTAACTAAAAAAGTTAGCACCGTTTGTCGATCTTTTGAAGGTATAGAATTAGAGATATCGTCTTTTACAAGGTCAAAGCTCTGACTGAAAGATTTGCTGAGACTGGTTAAGATCTTAGATGAACTCATTGAAAAATGTGAGGACAGCCACATCCTCTTAAAAAAAAGGTGAAGCCGGAATTAATGAGAATAGAGACCGAAGAAGAATGAGCAAACAAAGTGTTGTAATTTTCTTTGTTTATGTATATCGTACTCTTTCCGTCCCATTTTATTGTTTACGTTTCTTTTTTGGGATGTCTCAATTTAATTGTCCACTACTAAAAATATGTATTGATCAAGTTTACTATATTACCCATGTTTGAAATTATTATTACAAACTTTAAAGAATAATTTAAATAATTAGCTAAGAGTAAAACCGTCATTCCAAAAGCAAAAAAGAGAAAGCAGTAATAAATGCACTTTTCTTAAACTGTGTGTTTTTTATCAGGAGACAATAATTTTAGGAAGGAGGGAGTAATTATTTAATACTCCTTCCGCCCCAATTTATTTGTCCAGTTTTGACTGTCTGAGTCTTTTTATGTCAACTTTGACCTTAAATATTTTTGTTTGTGTTATTTAATATTTGATCAAAAATATATGAATGGATTGAGTTTTAAATATATTTTTCATTGGTAAAATTTTCATTAAGTATTATATAACACAAATAAACATATTTAAGGCCAAAGTTGACAAAGAAATACTTAAAAAATCAAAACTGGACAAATAAATTGGGACGGAGGGAGTAACTAGTTTTAATGCCCGTGCACGGAAGGGACTTAGACATTATGTTTTTTTTAAGTATGTGTATAATTTTTATTATTTTCTGTTTTATAAGTTATGTTATAGAGTATTATGGAAATCATATGAAGAGAATAGATTCATTAAATCTATTATACTCGAACCATTTACCTCTACTTTGGAATGTTGTTATTCTTACTATTGGGTATGCAGTTAATATTGTATATGTTTTATGATTATAGTTGCATGAGTGTGTCAGCTATACTTAAGATTCATGGCCATACTTTGTGTTAAAACATTTGAAATTCTAGCTTCGCAATCGAATTTAAAAGAATCAAGTTGAGTTATCAAAAGCGTCAATATTTATAGAAAACTAAAAAACTCAAATAAATATTATGTTTCATGCATACAATATGTTTTGGTCAAACAAAGATTTACCTAATGTATATCTTCAATACATATACAAATGTAAAAATAGTTTTACCTATTTTTCCGTCACCAACACTTTTTTAAGATATAAAAGTAGCTCAGATTATTGTATATGATTTATAAGTATACACACATATAAATAAAGACTTTTGAGAAATTTAAATGTTAGATTTTTAGTACGTACTAAACCATAAGGAAAAAAATGCAATTCTTCTGAAACCATCAATGAATAGCTAGAAAACTTTTTTCTTTATTTATGATATTTTATGTATTTCGGTGCTTTTCTATTTGGTTGTACAATATGATTTTTGCCCAATGAAAAATCCACCAAAAAGTTTTCGGGTAGATTTGGGATGTGAATAGATATTGTTAAATCTTTGTTTGAAAGTAAAAAATTCTTTACGTTTGTTGTATTTTAAAATATAAAATCTAAGGTATAAAGTTTAAGGGGTTATTTGTTTAATTTTTAAAGTTATAATAAAACATATAAATTTATAAATTTACACTTCACTCCATATAATTTATTTAAAAGTAAAAACCACGAAAGTGTTATTAATTACCTCCTCTTTTTTCAATTTTTTTTACAAATTTGACACATATATTTTTATGTGTTTTTTCTCCGTTATATATCTCCAAAAAAAATTCTCAATTTTGACCAAATTGATTTAATTTTGACTTTTTATTGACCAATCAGATTGCACGATTTTGCCAACGTGGCAAAATTAAGCGTTCTGATTGGTCCAATTTTTTTCTCATAAGATTTAATTTGATAGAAAACTCTGAAATAATGTAACTCTTTTATTATATAAAAGATATTAATCTTTATCATTTTTAGTATGAGTCCGGTAATTACTTTAATTCAATACGTAAGAAGAAGTTGTTTTGCTGAGTTACATTAAACATTTAGGGGACGTTTGGTACGACTAAATCACATGGAAACGCAGTGAAGTATGGAATGGCAGAGAATGAGAATGACTCTCAGATAAGAGAATGGATTCCACTGTTTGGCAAAAGTAGATAATAAAGTGTCAAAATTGGTTAAATAATTCATTCATTTGTTTGGTACACTAGAAAATGGAAATTTATTTTATTTTTTAGGAGCAAAAATATAAAACAGGCATAAGCTACAAAATTGATGCTTTTTAAAACAACTTAGCTACTATTGTATCAAATAAGCTTAAACTTAACCGCATACATCATCATGTTACTGTGGTTGTAATCTTATTGATTCTTGTGTGTTTTGCCTACCAATATATATTTGCTGCATATTCTTTAAATTCAGTTGACACTAGTTTTGCATGAGTTTAATGTTGATAAGCAAGTCATTTCATAAAAATAGGGTTGTTTGGATAACGTTGGTTGATAAACACATTCCAAAATTGCTCAACCAAATACTTATATATGAAAACTTATTACTTCGCATAGATTTAAAAGAACTTCGACTAAATAAAACAAAGCCAAACGTTAACTTCCGTCAATCAAAAGCAATGTGAGACTTGCGCGTCAAACATCCTACTAACAAATGAAAGAATTTAAAATATTGCCAAAATGAAGAGATTTAAAATACTTCCAAAAAGTGAGAAACTTTAATTTACTTAGAAACATTTTTTATAAACTATTTTTTGTTGTATTTTTTCTTGTTTTGTTTTTTTTAATCAAAGGAAATATGTCACTAGGGGTGTTAGTCGGGTTGGTCTGGTTTGGGTTAATTCGGGTCGCGTCAAAGTCGAGTCAAGGTTACAAAATTTCATACCCGAACTCGGCCCTATTTGAATTCGGGTTAGTCGGGTTCGTGTCAACTCGGGTCGGTCCATTCGGGATCGGGTTCATTCGGGTTTCCGGTTAACCCAAATATGAATAAAATGTAACAAAATTGCTTTTTTTTTACTCGTTTAAATAGAAAATTTCTAAAATTTATATTAGAAATTAAAAAAAACTATTTATTCGGGTCAATCAGGTCGAACCGAACCAGAGTTATCAGAAATTTCCAACCCGATACCTGACCCTATTTAATATTCGAGTTAATTACAAGGGTTGACCCGAATAACCCGAATAAATTTTTTAACCAGAGTAACCCAACCCGATAGGCATAATCGGGTTTGGGGGCCGGGTGGGCCGGTTTTTTGACACCCCTATCCGTCACTTCCTAAAAAAATTGCAGTAATAAACATAATGACAGATTACAAAATATTATGAATTACTGTCAGCTAAACATGCGAAAGTATTTTAAATTCCAAAATTTTAAATTCTCAAGAATTAAAATTTCTTTGAATTTAGAATTTTGGAATTTCAAACTCACGAACCAAACACCACCTTAAAATATATTTTTATCCGAATAGGGAGATTGTTGAACCAATCCATAGTTAAATTATCTTTAACTATGAATGGAATGCATTTTATAGAAATAAATAGGTCCAAAATGACGTTTAACAAGTGTACAAGTTGAATGAATTATAACTAGCGTTGCAAAAATCGGCCTAGGCGGCCGATTAATCGGCGCCTAGGCGCTAGGCGGGGGGATTAACCGTCTGGAATTTCATTAATCGGTCTTATTAATCGTTTTCTTCAAAAAACGGTCAACATACCGATTAGTCGGATAAATATCGGTCAAATCGGGCATAAATCGGTCAAATCGAACAAAATCAGCTAAATCGGCCAACTTAGTTGCGGATAGAAATTGGACAAATCGGCCAAAACGGACAAAATCAGGCATATATTTTCAAATTTTAATAAATTTATATATAAAATGTCTCACCTTCCCCATACACTATAAAAGACTGTATTTGATCCAAAACTCTTCGAAGACGATATTAGGAGTTACTTTACTTTACTTTTTGTTGTTCTTATCATAAATTTGAAGCATATGAATGGAAAAACCTACAAATCTTAAAAAGTGAAAAATTTAAAGTATTTTAGGAAGTCCTTACATTATTTTCGGAAAACATATGCAAAGCTCGAAACTATTAACACACTATTAACACACTATTAACACATTATTTTCAAAAAGAACATGAGCTGAGCACATATCATATAGAGTTCATGAACACAAACATTCATAACTATATACATATAATTAACACAAAATATATAATGTTTTGAATAGCTTATAAAACATTTAAACCTTTTCTGGCTCAAGGTTTCCATCATGCAACAATTACTTTTTTATTATGGAGTAGTCTAAAGACCAAGTCTACGTTAGTTTTCTACAGTATAATTTTGTGAAAAGGGAATAATCTAATGAACCTAATAATTGAACAACAACCTGTAATAAAATTTGAAACCCATTATTAATAGCCCTTTCTTCGTGTTTCATTTCAAAGAATAAAACACTAGCATAAAACAATGGAATCTTGCAAGTTAGAGATCGTTGTCCACTCCGGAAAAGGTCTCACCGACGTTAAACACTTCGGTACCATGGACCCTTACATACTTGTGTGGCTCACTGGAGAGTACGAAATGTCCCCAGTATATCGAACCCAAACCGCAATAAAAGGTGCTACTTGTCCCGTTTGGAATTTTAGGGTGAAATTTATTATTGCTTCAAGGTACAAAAACTACACCCTCTTCTGTGAGATCAAGCATGATGGGACATTTTTTGACTGGGATATAGGACAAGTCCAAGTACATCTTAAAGATCCGGAGAAAATGTCAGTTACCCCGTGAAGACATCGTCTGGGGAGATAGGGGGGAAAATCATCCTGTCGCATACGATATCGTTTGGTGAGAATGTCATCGATATGAAAACAATCGAACCTGAAAACGAAGGACAATCTGCAATGGATGTGATAAAAGAAATGGCTACCGAAGTGGCTAAGGAAGCTAGGGAAGAACTTCTCTCTGTGTTTAGCTAGTTTTTGCGGTTAAAGGTCTAAATGATGGTAATCATACGAATGCCATATTTATGTACTTAAAGAATTCAAAGTTACTTGAAGGTTTGATCGTACTTGAATATAAAAAGTCTGCAAAACACTTGCAAGACATTTTAGTCTCGTTGTAAGTTTAGAGCACACGGTATTAGCAAGTTATATTGTAGTGTTGTTTTAAATCATAGCATCAGGCTTTAGCATATGTATGTATTTGTATGGTAAAAAGACCAATATACCCTCATGTGCCAGGGAACTTAACAGGCAAAGATAACGATCTTCAGTCATAAGACGGACAGTGATAAATAGTTTCATTCATTATAAGGATTAATCATGCAAGAGAAAAAAATTTAAGGACGAACGTAAGGATTTTGCCCAAACCACAAGGACGAATGGTGCAATTTACTCTATGTTAAATTAACTCAGGTTTGGGTTGACCAAATTGAGCCGTATAACGGATTTTTTTAAATATTTTTCGAGTATAATTTAATAAATTATCTACATAAACTTATAGAACTAGTTAAATTTTTAATCATTTTACTCATATTTAGGTTTATTTGAAGTCGAGTGGACCCGACCAACCCGAAATCTTAACAGGTTAAGATTTTTTGTATGAACAACCCAACCCAATTAACACACCTAGTTGTAAATAAGCCTGTATACAACATTCATAAATAAAGAGGTATTATATATCATCTACGCAAAAACTAGAAAGCGGTACATCAAAAAACTGTTGAAGCAATGGCTAAACACACAAAAACTAATGAGCACACCAACAGTACTAATTCAGATTTACTGGTACTCTACTTCACTTTACTCCCATCGTCACTGAAAAATAAGCACACCTTGGTTGTCAAACGCTAAAAACAAAATTCACATAAAAACTAATGATCACCACTCCCTTATAACTATTGATAGGTTGATAATTTAGACAGAAAGAAGAAACGTTTATAAGGAAACGGGATAAAACTCTTCAATCCAGAACGTTTAAAACGCCGCCTCTGATATTTCTTGCGCCACTTCTGACCCTGATTTTTAAAGGTGAGTGTTTGTGTACATGATGCTGTCAACATTGGGTTCCAGCTAAAATAGATTTTAGCTTTAGAAGGAAGAGACCACTCGATTCGAATATTAGTGGGGCCTTGATCTTCTTGTTGAATTAGTCTTTCAGATATACACTGAAAAACAAATATAATAACAACACATCTAGCTATATAGAACATAGATAGAGAAATACCTATACGTGTTGAAATAAACATGATAGGTTATGCTGCTACGTAATATAAAACAAATGCGAATCATTTTTAAGAAGGAAAAAGAAGTGCATGCAAATCTTACTACCTTCAAGAAATGGCTCCGCTCTTCATCACTTATCCAAGAAAAGCTTGATGTCAAACTTAGGGATCGAGGACGAAAACACCACAGTAGACCATCCAAGACTGGCAACATATGTCTGATCGGCATTTTTAGCTCAAGATGCTCGAGTTCATAAGGTGGCAACTGAGTCCCCTTTAATAGCTCAGAATTTACAGAAAGCTACAAGACATACATAATTTTTTTTGTTATTCTATCATTGCTCGCGAGTAAGAATAAACACAAAAGCAAATGAATTTAGGTAATTACCATTCCAAAAAGATTATTAAGCTTCAAACACTTGAATTTGTTTGCCTTTTCCAAATATCGCCTGATTTTCAGGAGCCAAAGAGTGTCGACTTTATTGATAATGTGACATTCCAGACATGTTTGAGTGTCGACTTTATTGATAATAATGTGACATTCCAGACATGTTTTTAACTCTCTGGAATCACTTTCTCTAATAAACTCGCCTTTGCTACAATTCCACATATTTGTATAGCTAAATACACGCAGATTAGGTGTATTGATATCAATCTCTTCCGGGTCACACTCGTCATTTAGCATAAGGTTCCTCAAGGAAGGACTAGAAACTGCGAGGATGTTGCGTCGATTGACAAGACACAAAGACAAATTTTCAAGGAATGGGAAGTTGGATAAAAAGTAAACCCTGTTAATGTCGGGAAAAAAAGGCCATCTAAATATAAAGTCCTTAACTGTTTGGATGAATCCAAGATCACAGATGTTGCACCTCTTCCTTGTCCTACAGAAAGGAGGCATTCACATAGATTTGGAGCTTTAATATCTATTGTCTCAGTTCCATTTTCATTGTAATCGATAAACCGAAGTGTTTTAAGGTTTTGAAGCCGCCCATAAACACAGAATTTCATAAGACCATAGCAACATTCAACAACTAATTCCTCAAGAAGAGGGCAACTAGCGCTCAGAAGCTTGATCACTTGTTGATTTAAAGGGACTCTAGTAAGCCATAACACGTTCAAAGACTTGAAGTTGACAACACCAACCATCAAGGACGAAGGTAACATCACACAATCAGATATTTTCAACGATGTTAATGTCGACACAGATGAGAGTATATTGGGCAGACAGTACATTGGTGGACATTTACTGAACCTCCTTTTCATAATACAAATATCCAACGCCTTTACACCTCTCAGAAGAATTAATTCAACGCATTTGTCAATAATGTCTAACTTAGTATCATCCTCTGCCAATGTTAAAAGTTTGAATGTGTGGGCAATCTTCACGTTTTGCTGGCGGCAAAATCTGGACACCGTATGCTTAACATACTCATAAAAATTGTCAGAATTCCAATCTTCATCCACAAAATCCCAGAAAAAGAATTTTAAAACGGGTAAAGAAGCAGTGAGAGCAAACCATTTTTTAGACAATACACTCACTTGCACACGCTCTTTAGGTTTATCCAATCGTAATAGTATGTTTTCAATAATACCATCTGGAAGCTCTGATATCCGGTCAGTGGCATCTTCTTTTATGATTATGTTCTCCATCTCCCTACAAAAAAACTCACTAGCTTTGGTTTTTAGCAGTCACAAAACTTTAGCTAACAATATTCTGTTTTTTGTGCTACCTGTTAGAAAGTGACTTAAACTCTTGGGTTGGTTTCGTAAATTTGTTTTTTGGATAGATATTGGTTTTTGGTAATTTGTTTGACTTGTCCACCAAGTTTGTTTGGAATTTGGAAACTATCTTATGACGGTTCGTTTGGCCTATAAATAGGGATTGATAGGTTTAGTTTTCTTTGTACCTTTTGAATTTGTCTTGGGTACCTTTTGAATATTTGTTTTGTACTTTTGAAATTGGGGTTTGGTACCTTTGAATTTGTCTTTGTAATTTGGTTTGGTATTTGAATAAAACTTCCGCTTCGTTTTGTCCGAATTTGTTTGTTCGTTTTATGCTTTGGATTACCAACACTACCTACATAGAAACAAATAATCCATAATATATCAAAATGTGTTTACTTTTTGGTGTAATGCCCATACATTATATCAAAACGTGTCTCATAAGCCAAAGTCAGCCATACTCATTAAGGCTATGTGTAATAAGCATTAGGCGTGAAACGGCACCAACTAATGCGTCTTAGTTTCTTCTCGAGCAGAAGTTGGTCGGTTCTTTTGTTTTTGTTTTTGTTTGTATATGTGTGAGTGTACTGTGAGGTATATTTGTGCTTAAGTAGGGTATGTTTTTGGGTGAAGTTGGTATTCTTATTACACTATGTTGGTGGTGTCGAAAAGCTGATGTGGTGGTGATTTGTCGGTGATGTAAATTAACACTTTATATGCAAGAACACAAAATCTAAGCAAAAAATTCCAATTATGAACCAAGAAAAACCCATATACACAATCATGAATCGTTATGCACACAATAAAAGAATCTAAACCAAAAAAAAAAGAGAGAGAGAATAAAACATATACCTTGTAGATGATCGGCTGAAGATTTTGTGGGTTTGGTGGGTGTGAAGGACTGAAGAATTTTTGCAGGGTTAAGAGGCAGTAATGAGATATTATAGCGAAAAACAATTTATATACTTCGAATATTCTGGGTTAAGTGTTTCGTCCAATGCGTATCATAAGCTTTACATTTATGGTGAAATTAATAACTTAAGATAATGATGTGCACAATTCGTTTATAATGTACGTTCATGATGATGATGCGGTTCGGTGCGAGTTTTGATTAAAATCAAAAAACAACCGCATTTGTTGTTTTATAAAAGTAGAAATCAAACCGCACCACATATAGGGGTGTCTGTTATGCGGGTTTTTTCTATTTTAACCGCACCGCACAATCACTTATGACTTATATATTTAATGTGAGTTTTTGCTATTTTCTGTTTACAATGTGGGTTTTTACGGTCATAAATAGACGATCACTTACCGGTTGGTTTATTCAACTTGGCGACTCTCCCATTTCACGGAGAACTCACAAACAACAAACGGTGTCTTGATCTTTGGCTCAAGCAAAATATCTATCAATGGCTACAACCACATGCGAGTTAAAGTGGTTGAAAGCATTATTATTGTGTCTTGACATTGCACATCCTCGACCTATGAAGCTTTTTTGTGAAAATCAAGGTGCTTTACACATTTCAGCTAATCTAGCTTTTCACGAGCGTACGAAACATATAGAGGTCCATTATCACTTTATTCGTGAGGAAATTTGGAAGGGGAATATTGCTACACGATATGTGCCTAATCATATTCAACTAGAAGATATCTTCAGGAAGGCGTTGGGAAAGAAAGAGTTCAATTTTTTTCCTTGGCAAGTTGGACATTCGAAATCCGCATGCTCTAAGTTGAGAAGGGGTATTACTGTAATGATATATTGCAGATCTTTTATTCTTCTTGTATATTTGGTGTATCTTTTATTCTTGGCATGGATCCATATTAATTTACATCAGCTGTAACTTTGTATAAATTGATGATGGAAGATCAATAAAAGGAAGAAGTTTCTTGGCCATCCTCTTAACAAAAAAAGGTGAAGCTGGAATTAATGGGAATGGAGACCGAAGAAGAATGAGCAAACAAAGTGTTGTAAATTTCTTTGTTTATTTATTTTGTAATCATTGAATAATGTTAATCTTTATCATTCTTAGTATGAGTCCGGTAATTACTGTAATTCAATCTGTAAGAAGAATTTGTTTTGCTGAGTTACATTAAACACTCAATATAAATTTTTATCCAAATAGGGAGATTGTTGAGCCAATCCACAGTCAAATGATCTTTAACGATGAATCAAATGCATTTTATAGAAATTAATATATCCAAAATGACGTTTAACAAGTGTACAAGTTTAATGAACTATTACCAGAAAAATGTATTAAATTTGTATTAGGTATACCATTAAGCTAGTTGTTATTGTTTTTTCACGGATAGAGTAGAACCAAGAATGAATTAGGTTGTAGAATATTGACTGCTGATGCTGCTACCATGAAATTCAACATCAACCAAACGTTTACTATATATCGGTTGATTCGGTTTATAGTTTACTAGCTTATGATTGATATTAAAGACTTAAAGTTAATATAACTAAAAAGTAATAATATAATCATTGTTCTTATCATAAATTTGAAGTACATTGTCCCGTGTATTCATTTATATATCTATGTAACCTTTGACAAAGTTACGAAATAATATCGTCAATTTTTATTTTCATTGTGTATTGTATTTACGAGTGTTTCACCAGAGCAAAAAGAACATGAACACAACAATTCATAACTATATAAATATAATTAACACAAATTGTATAATATATGAATTGCTTATAAAACATTTAAACCTTTTATGGCTCAAGGTTTCCATCATGCAAGAGTTACTTTTTTTATTATGGAGTAGTCTAAATGTCTTTACCGACTGTTTTCCGGCTGACATTTAATTTGAGTTAGAGAAAACGTCGCATATCATTCATATTGCTTGTTTGGTTTAGTCGTAGAAGATGAAGTTGAAGTAAGAGACATCCAACCCACAACTAAATATATACACATAGTGGTCCTGGACTCCACATGTGCTGACCTGTAAAGTCTGAGGACCAAGTCTACGTTGGTAATAATTGAACAACAACTTGTAATAATATTTATATGGTTGGGTCTTGGAGTTTCTAAGTCCATATTTAACCGTACTAATTGAACAACTTGTAATAAAATTTGAAACCCATTATAAATAGCCCTCTCTTCTTGTTTCATTTCAAAGAATCAAACACTAGCATAAAACAATGGAACCTTGCAAGTTAGAGATTGTCATCCACTCCGGAAAAGGTCTCACCGAAGTTAAACACTTCGGTACCATGGACCCTTACGTACTTGTATGGCTCGCTGGAGAGAATGAACAGTCCCCAGTATATAAAACCAAAACCGCAATAAAAGGTGCTACTTGTCCCGTATGGAATTCTTGGGTGAAATTTAATATAGCTTCAAGGTACAAAAATTTGTTGGATCGAAATTTCTAATAGTGCAAAAATCAAATATACCAAAGTCTATAAGTTTTCTTATTAATCAATCAAGAAAAGTCATCATCTTGTTTATACAATAATCCTATCTATATATATAGAATGAAAAGGTGTGAATGAATGGTTGTGTCGGTTCAAAGAACCGATATGTCTCTTTCAGTTGTAACTGCCAAATGGCGGTTATGTTCTTTCTGTGGGTCCTATTATTCCGATTGTGATTATATGGGGTCGGTTTGACCCGGTTTGACCCAATAAAAACACTGTTATCTAATCTTCATCTTTATTTCTATCTTTAGTCCGCCCTTCAAACCGCGACTCTTGTTTTTGAGCTTTCCTTCTTGCCGACTTATAATACGAAGATCTCCGCTTACGAATTCTACCTGGATGTCGTCTCTTTCAACGCATTATCTGATGAAGTGGTATTTCGTATCAATGTGCTTGCTTCTTCCGTGAAAGACTGGATTCTTCATTAATGCTATGGCTGATTTATTGTCAACCAATATAGTAATCTTCTCTTCGTCTGAATGTGTAAGTCTGCTGAGTAGTCTCTTTAACCATAATGCTTGCGTCGCTGCTGCTGTTGCTGCGATGAATTCTGATTCGCAAGATGATAATGCTACAGTGGCTTGTTTTTGAGTGCTCCAGCTAATTGGTGATTCTTCATAGTAGAATATTATGCCGGTAGTTCCTTTTCCTTGTTGAGTGTTGACTCCGTAGCTGCTGTCGTTGTATCCATATATCTTGTTGCCTCCGTTATGCTTGTAGGTGATTCCATAATCCTTTGTTCCTTTCACATAGCGTAGTACTTTCTTTATGGCCTTCATATGTTGTTCCTTTGGTTCTTGCATAAAACGACTAAGTAATCCTACAGAATAACTTAAGTCGGGTCTTGTGTGAAGCAAATATCTTAAACATCCAATTAAGCTTCTGTATTCAGTCGAGTTAACCATGGTTCCTTCAGCGGTCTTCGTTAGTCTTGTTCTTGGATCCATTGGTATGATTGTTTCATTGCTTTCTAGCATTCCAGCTTCCTTTAATATCTTCCTTGCGTAGGCAGACTGCTTTATAGATATGTCACCTCTAGATTGTGTGACTTCAATGCCAAGGTAGTAGGCTAGCAATCCCAAATCGCTCATCTCAAAAATCTCTTTCATTTGATCCTTAAATTTGTCTATCTCTATCTTAGGTGTGCCAGTGATGATTAAATCATCCATGTAGACTCCTACTAAAAGGATCGAATCTCTTTCTGTTCTTGTGTAGATGGCTTGCTCCAGTGCGCATTTCTTGAAGTCTAGTGATTTCAAGGTGTTATCTAGTTTGATGTTCCAAGCTCGCGGTGCTTGTCTTAATCCATATAATGCTTTTATAAGTCTGTAGACTTTTCCATTATCTTTTCTTTTGATAAATCCTTCAGGTTGTGTGACGTATACTTCTTCTTGTAAGTCTCCATGTAAGAATGCCGATTTTACGTCAAGGTGATGTACTTGCCATTTGTTGTTAGCTGCTATGGCGAGTAGTAACCTGATGGTTTCCATTCTTGCTACTGGTGCGAATACTTCTTCAAAGTCTATGCCATGCTCTTGTATGTAGCCTTTTGCTACTAATCTAGCTTTATGCTTGATTATCTTCCCGTCTGCATCTTTCTTGGTCTTGAATACCCATTTCAAACCAATTGCTTTGTGACCAGGTGGTAAGGATGTTAATCTCCAAGTGTGTTCCTTATTGATGGAATCTAATTCTCCTCCATTGCTTCTATCCATTTTTTGTTCATTTGATGCTTTCCTTATAATTCTTGGTCATCCACATCCAGAAATAATTCCTTGGTAATTTCATATATATCATTCAGGTTCTATAACCTCTTATTGGAGTATGACAAAAGTTGAATTGTGTTTCTGTAGTTGTGGCTATGACTTCTTCACTTTGATTGGGTGATCTTTGGGAATTGATTTGAGGTGACCTTGTAGGTGGTGTGTGAAGTGTCTCGGCTGGTGAGTCTGCTAATGGTGAGTCATATCCATCATCATCGTAGGGAAAATCATCGTCTTCTTCATTTGGGTGATTTTCTAGGTTGGTGGATGGATGTTTAGTTTCTTCAAGACTTCCTATTCAGAAATCCATCATTCTGGTTTGTTGTTTGTGTTCTCCCTAAAATATTTACTCAATCCATTTCTCATTTTCATTAAACTCACAATCTCTACTAACACATGTCCTTTGTTGTAGTTGGATCAAACCAATCGATAGGCTTTAGATCCATGCAGGTTTCCTAGGTATAACCATTTTTATGTCTGATCTCTAACTATGTTAGATGTTTGCGATGGTACCTTTGCGTATGCTTATGCTGCGAGACTCTTAGTCTTTCAGGTGTTGCCTTGTTTCTTTAATAGCTTCGTAGAAGTGATTGTCTTTCTAGGGCTTTTGTGGAACGCTGTTTAAGAATGTAAATGGAGTGTCCTAACAGCTTCATCACACAGTCCCTTAAGTCTTGTGGCATTTCAGTTGCCTTCATCATGCATCTCGTTGTTGACATGATGGTCCTATTTCTTCTTTCTACTACTCCATTTTGCTGTGGTGAGTAAGGGGCGGTAAGTTGTCGTGCTATGCCATTTTCCTTGCAATATTGTGTGAATTCGCTCGAATTGAATTCTCCTCACGATCCTTCCGTGACATTCTTTAATGTAAGCCTTAACTCATTTTCGTATCGTTTTCCTTGAATTCCTTAAAAAGTATCAAAAGCTTGAATCTTTTGTGATTTAAGAAATATACCCTTATATAATCTTGAATAGTCGATCGACAAATGAAGAAATATGTACTCGTACCCAGAAGGTGTAGGTGGTGTAATTGTCCGCACAAGACACCATAAATTAGATCTAGTGGAGATGTGTAGATCTACCCTTTTGCTTTCTTTGGGAATGGCGCTCGCTTTGTTTTTTTCCGATGTTTTCTAAACACACAACACAATTTTGTTGTTATGTTTTGATGCAGGACTCCATGGACTAAGTCCTTTTTGTTCATAGTTTTTAGTGACACAAAGTTGAGGTGTCCTAATCTTTCGTGCCATAAACCATTAGTGTAGCTCAGATTTTAGCTATAACCAGACAGGCGTCCCTATTTTTTAAAATAGCCTTATAAGGTCTGATTTTTTGTCATGGACTCATATAAATATCTGATTTTTACGTCATAAAGACGTAATTCGTTTCCCCAATTCTACATTGCAGCCAATTTCTGTGAATTGTTCCAAGGCTTAAAAGTGTTGCTTTTTAGGTTGGGTAGGAATAGACGTGTGAGATAATTCTTTGCTCCCATCATCGGCATTCTATTAACAATTGAACCTTTTCATATTGAATTTCAATGTATGAGCCATCTCCAAATTTGACTCTCCCACTAACCTTCTCATCTAGATTCTCAAAATGATCTCTCATCCCCATCATGTGGTTACTTGCTCCATTATCCAAGTACCATTGACTATCCTTAGTTGTCTCTTTATATCCTACATCTTCTTCGTGTAGCGCTACTTTTTGATCTACAACTTCTCTCTCATTATCTAGTATCACCAAAATAGGATGGTTCTAGTTCTTCTTCTACTAAATTTGATCTCTCGTGCGTGTTTGTCTTCTGATGACAATTATCGCAATATGCCCTATCTTATTGCATTGATAGCATGTCAGTTTGTTATGATCTGCTCTAGATTTCCTGAAGTTGTTTTTATCATCTTTCTTAGAAGAGGTATCTCCATTTTTCTTTTCCTCTCTAAATTTCTCGTGGTTATTATTGTTGAAAAATTTTATATTTTCCACGACCACGTCCCCTAAAATTCTTTCCTCTGTTATCATGTCGTGTGAACATTAGTTTTCTCTTGTTCGTTCATTCCCCCCACTTGCTTCCCTTTCTTAAATTTAATCCTTTCCTCATATGGCTTAAATTCTACCAATTCGCTTCTTCTAAGGACATTTCACCCAAGACTGAATAATGATCTATTGATGCAAGCTATTTTGCAAAATCCCTATCGGGTACGGCATTTAATAGTTTTTGCGTACAAAGGTGGAGCAAATCATCAATGTGTGCCTAAACCATGGCTTTATTTGCGAGGTGGGTTAGTTTTTGCGTTGAAGGTGTCTATTGTTCGTCTTCCTTCATATGTAATAACTCAAATTCAGATTTGAGTGTTTGTAATCTCGCTTGTTGGACTCTTTCTTCTCCTACGTGTTTGGTTTTTAAAGCAGTCCATATTTCTTTCGCGGTTTTATGTTTGGTAATTTGAAGTAGTGTGTCTTCCGGGCAAGGCATGGTAGATGAAAAGCAATGGCAGTATTGTCTTATTCTATTATCTTCTACCGGTCTTGTCATTGGTTTTCTATCATTTCCCATAAACTTTTGCATCAAGGATATATTTGCATTTCGAATTTGCCCATAGTGAGAAGTCGAGGGTTTATAATGGACATTGAAATTGATGTGTTTCAGAGGTGCTAAGTTTTTCTTTCTTAGACGTGTCTCCACTGTCTTTATCCTTCGTCATATCCTAGGAAATCGCAATATAAAATCTCCAAAGAATATAAATCCCTAACACAAAGGTCAGGATCTTCCTTTTTCTGTGAAGTACTCTTATTCTTGCCTTAATGCCTTATTTTGAGTTTCTTATTTTCTAGAAAACAATATAAAGGTTAATTACTCATTACAAATTATTTTCTTAAAAAAATAGTGGCACTCTTAATCCTTTATTGTCTACTATCTATATCCTATTTTTTTTTTTAGGCAGAAAATGACTAATCTTTTAGTCAAGGGGAAAATATAGCAAATGCCTAAAGGTTTCTATATCTAATCAATTTGATATAGATGATATGGAAATAAAAGAGGGGTATGTTTTGTAAGATTCAAAACCTGATAGGGTTAGTAGTGTTAACCCTTTATAATCCCACTCCTCTGAACCGACTGTTTTATTGCTGCGCCTTTTTTCTCCTTTTGTTCGACCCTTCTCTGTGTGTTCGAACTTGTGGCGGCTGCGGTTCCTTCTTTTTCGTCTCCGGTGGTGTTAATCCTCCGGTGATGATGGCGTCAAATCTTCGCCTCCTCTCCTTGTGTTCTTCAACCACGATATTTCCCTGATTTTTACGAAATCACGATTAGGGTTTCGTTTTAATTTTGGGATCTGTTAAACCTCCACCTAATATGGGGTTTTCTCTTGATGGCAGAATCGGTGTTCGATTCTATTTGGGAATTTATGGATTGGATCTACAAAAGGTGTGTTTGTTCCTTTTGTTGATTTGGTTTTCGGTGTATCCCTGTTTGATGACTTTGCCTCAATCAAGAGTCTGTGGTTGTTCTTTCTTGTTTCGAATCAGAAAAGAAAAAAAATTTGGGATTTCCAGAATCCAAATAATCTTTCTTGAGGGTGAAACCCTTCGTTGCCAGTGATTAAATTACTTTGGTGGCGTCGCCGGATTTGCCCTGTGATAATCACGCCCCCTGCGTTTTGTTCTTGATTCGGGATGAACACAAAAATGGTATATGATGATTTTGGCCTGATCAACCAAAAGCTCTGATGCCAAATGTTGGATCGAAATTTCTGATAGTGCAAAAATCAAATATACCAAAGTCTATAAGTTTTCTTATTAATCAATCAAGAAAAGTCATCATCTTGTTTATACAATAATCCTATCTATATATATAGAATGAAAAGGTGCGAATGAATGGTTGTGTCGGTTCAAAGAACCGATATGTCTCTTTCAGTTGTAACTGCCAAATGGCGGTTATGTTCTTTCTGTGGGTCCTATTATTCCGATTGTGATTATATGGGGGTCGGTTTGACCCGGTTTGACCCAATAAAATTACACCCTCTTCTGTGAGATCAAGCATGATGGGACATATTTTGACCGGGATATAGGACAAGTCCAAGTACATCTTAGAGATCTTCTAGCAGGAGGTGTTTCTGGTGTAAATGTCAGTTACCCCGTGAAGACATCGTCAGGGGAGATAGGGGGGGAAATCATTCTGTCACATACGATATCGTGTGGTGAGAACGGCATCGATATGGAAACAAACAAAACTGAAAAGGAAGGACAATTTGCAATGGATGTGATAAAAGGAGTGGCTACCGTAGTGGCTACTGTAGTGGTCGAAGTGGCTATCGAAGCAGCTCAGGTCGTGTTTAGCTAGTATCTGGATTAAAGGTCTAAATGATGGTAATAATGCCATATTAAGTGTAATTTCATATTATTATATTTGTCTTTGCAAATGTGCAATTCGTCTGTAGTGTGTATATTTTTATTAACGGCAAAAAGTATCAAAGATAAGTAGCATAAAAAGTCTGCAAACACTTGTAAGACATTTTAATTAGTGTCATTATAATTTTAGCAAGTTATATTGTCGTTATATTTTTAAGGTCAGCGTAGTCGGAATTACTTTCTAGTGTTGTTTTTTATTCATAGCATCAGGCTAGCTTTTAGCTTATGCATGTATAAAGACACTAAATGTTAAATTATTTGTATCTTCTAACTATCTTAGTATTTTTTTTTTTAAATGTCAATGTCCACATGATTGTTGTTATTTCAAAGAAAAAATGTGCTCCTCACTTGGTTTTTTTTCTGAAAGGCTAGAATTAATCTATTACCATACGAAAGAATGTAAATTAAAAGATAATACGACTAACATCCTATAAGGCACAAACCAACCAAACGTAAAGAAACATAAACAAAATCTGTAAAAAAACGACAACACCATGAAACAACTGTTAAAAATCTAAATGTGTGTGGCAGCTCAGACCCAAACCCGCTAAACACCAACAAAATGGAAAGCCAAGCGAAAAGTCCGCACCTTTACGCCAATCGACCCAAGTCAACCTAAGATTTTCATATCTATGAGAAACCCAAAAGAGCGATATAAGCTTAATCTGGAAAAACATTTTTCAGTCACAACGTGTTTCACTTGAAAGATCTTGTTATTATGTCTCTTACTTGATGAGCTATAAATTAAAATAATTTTATCACGAATCTTGATTTTGTTATAGTTTAATATTGTTGGGCCCTCGAAGAATAGAATAGATGAATGTCTCGCCAGACCCAAGCATCATGCGATTGTTTGTTAATGACTATTGATAAATCTTATTCAATCCGAAACAAAATGTTTAAATGAGAAATGACTGAATGCATTACTCATTTATGACATGGTATTAGCAACGAATGAAAATGATTACTATCAACCATTAGTTTCATTCAATCCGATGATAGGTTCTGAAAAAGAACACACCAGTGAGGTAACTTAGTACGATGACTGAACCATGCTAGTGGCGGTCATTGTCTGCATAGATGTCCATGTTGCACCGTACGCAAGTGGGAGTCTGCTGGATTTTGTTTGTGTGCACAGAGCAACAAACTAATATGTATGGTTATTTTCATTGGCATATGAGGTCACACACTAGCACGAATACATATTTCATATATATGTATGATGTACATATAGTATTACTTTATGGTTTTCAAAGTTTCTTGGGACGGGAAATCAGCTTAAAAAAACTTGACGCCCTGACAAATGACGGGAAATGTCATGCCTTGAAATGAATTGAGAGGGAAACATTTCATATTGTTTTAAATGTGATTTGTTTTAAATTAGGAAATGGTAATAAATAGCTCCTATTTAAAGACTATGTTATTATTCATTTTAACTAATCAAGCATTTCATATCACACGTTTAGAACCCACCCCCCCCTCACCCCCCCCCCCCCCCCCCCCCCCCCAATCCCCTCCTTTCTTGAAACTATTCGGCCGACCCTAAGTACAAAGTGAAAAACTTGTTCTTCCTTACTTCGAATCTTGTGTTTGTGTTTGGTTTCAGATACAAGATTGTACTGTCGATTAACACTCAAGAAATTCACCAAAAGAGTTAGTGTGGATACAAATAGAGATTGAAACCCTTTGTTTCAATTGGTATTTTGGGTATATACTCTCAGATTGATCATATAAGATTAGTGTCCCAGGGATCAATCCATGTGCGGTTCGTATAATCAATTTAAGCATGTTCTTGTTTATATTTTTATATTATTTTTTATTAATATGTTAACAATTCTTGCTTATATACATGTTCGTATTCAAAGTATGATGAATTTAAATGTATACATATGGATTGGAAATTATGTTGTATAATTTTATGTATAAGCCGAAAATTATGAATTGTAAATTTATGTTGATTAATTTCACGTTGCAATAAAAACCCTTTAGAATATGTGAATTATATATACGACTAATCATTCCGTATTTCTAACTAATGTTATTAGTTGTTAAATTTTAATCGTACGCGTATACATGGTGTGTATCGTGTTAGTCTTCTCTTATTCTCCTTTAGACGATTTGGAGTAAGTCCTTGAAACGAGTTCACGCATCGTAAAAAGATTCATTTTGATGTTGTTGGAACATCAATGTCTCATTTTTAAATTCGAGAGTTCTTCTCGTTGGAAAAAACTGAGCGAGGAACCGAGAAGTGAGATGATCCCAAGTCGAGATGGATCCCGCGGGTAGACGTTCAAGCCAATTGCTAGCGTGATCGCGGAGATATAATTGGAATAGATCAGTCGCATCGTTTCTTGGGAAGCACCGTTAAGTCGGTAGAATCTATGATTTTTAAGAAATCCTTAAGGTGTTGGTTTGGGTCTTTGGACCACAGTCCATGGAGTGTACATCCGTTTTGCACCAACCGGATGGTGTCATATGGGAAACATTGGTTGCTTTGGGCAGCTCAAATATATTTTGATAGACTTCATCGCGTGGTTAGGAATACTTACCTAAAGTGCAAGCCCTAGGTGGTATGGGTGGAATTGGTAGAATTGGTGGTCGATTTTCATCCCCGTGATGGCGAAGGAAAAGAAATTATGAACAAAAACATGAAAAGAAATTTAGAATAAAGAAAGGTGCGAAAAAAGCTCACGCGATAGGAATCTAGCGAGTTAAACCAAACGAGATAGAAGAGGAAACCTATACTATTTTTTGGCAGCGGCTCAAAAAACTTGAAGTGGCGGTTGCAATATCGAAGTTTTACATTCTCTTAGGCAGTGTACCTAACCATTGTAGTGTAATATAAGCAAGACGGGGAGTTGATCATTCTATAAGGGAATAACGAGGTATTTTCGTAGTGTATGACGTATTAATTTAAAAGGTAAGGGAAGTGTACTTTTGTTCTTTTACTTTTCATTTTAAAGCAGGTAAATTATTTTGGGGTGTGAAAGAGTTTTTTTTAACTAATATTAATCTAAATTGCGATAAAAGTATATAACGTGAAAAGTAAATTTAGCTAGGTGCACTACTCCTTGCTAGCTATACAATTCTACATATCTATTTTCACTTCCTTGAATGGTCGAATGCCTATGATTCTTATGTCACGACACAAACTAATAGCTTGTGATGGTTAGGTTTCGTAGCTAATTGCTAAAGGGGTAGGTATTAGACAAGGGCATTATTGTTGGTTACTATATTATTAATTAGAGGGATGTGGGTACTAACACCACATATTATCCAGGTATATAGCTTATGTTCTTGGCGATTTAACTAGAAGGGCAGATTTTAATGAGGTATATTCGACAATCTATCATAATCAATTAAGTAGAGGGACTAATATTGATCAACTTTCGTACTTAGTTGTTGAAATCACAAACACACAATCAAACAAGGAATTGGTAAGAAACAACGATAATAGATTATCATGTTTCTTGGAAAACCATAAGTAAATACTAAGTGATCTAGCCTTTCATTGCAATTGAAGAACCAACACAACAATTAATGATAAACATAACTTGATTGATTAAAACAGTACTTATCTCTTCAATAAATTTAATGTATTGAGACTAAAAGCTTTAATAAAACACTTAAAAATTCTCTAGTTTTTATCTCCTAATAATTCCACTCGAACATATGAAAAAAATGTGAAAATAAATATGGGAAACACATCGTGACGACGCCAGGTTATGCCCGTGACGTCGTGAGTTTGCTATCATCGATTAGGGTTTTTTTGCACCGACATGTCTTGATGTCGTCGCTCTTTAAGGCATGACGCCGTCAGCTTATGCCGGTGACGGTTATACGAAGCCCGTCTCGACACACTGAGCCGTCAAAACGGCACCATTTTTTGCACTTTCTTGGCACTTTTGGTGACTACCTCACATATGCCGGTCACGAACTGAAACTTGCTCTTTTTCATCCGTTCTTTGTCATATCAAGCGCAAAACTAGTACCTTTTCATAAAATGCATTCCCAAATACCTAAGACTTAAAAGAAAAGATTTAGGGAAATGAACTATTCAAAGTGCATAAAATTATCATATAATTTTGCACCTTATCTTGTTACAACGGCTTTTGGCATAAGATCTCAGTCTTAGCCTTTGATTGAATGTATTCTTTTAGGGTGAGGACTTTTTGTTCCTGATTGATAGTTAGGTGTAGGATCTAACTCCCATGTGAAGTGTTTCAGGATTTCTTGTCCTCGTAGTCCTAAGCCTTTTTTGGGCGTATGAGCTTTAGCCTTTTGGGCTAAAGCTCTCATACGCTATCAATATACTATATTTCTCTTTTCTTTTTAAAACGAATACAAATCAATCTTTATTTTTTATCATTTTTCAGTTTCTTTTATATTTTTAGATAAAAAATATCACATATAGTTAAGAATACAAAACGTCCATTCAAATGCATAGTGTAGTAACCAATCCAACTTTATTTCTTTTCTCAGTTTGCGATTTTATTCCAAGTTGAATGTGGATAACAATAAATGCATAAAACACTTATATTTAAGCACATTCACCTAAGAAAAACTTTCAACCGTATTTACACTAATCCCTTAAATTATAGACTCTAAATGTGAAAATTACATAGCTTCTTCTTTTCAAATGACCTCAAAATCGAGGCCAAATTATGAATCTTTATCAAGTTTGTATACTGATAGAAAGCCATATGATATCGAATTGGATGTCATAAAAAGAAAAAATCATCTTGCATAGAAGACGTATGTCGCGTTACTAATGAAAAAAGGTAGCAAAAGATGAAAAAAGAATTCTTCTACTACACAGTTGTATACAACAGCTACTAAAGAACGTTGGGGAAAGAGAAAAGGAAATTGAGTATTACACAACTATTTGATGTCTTGCGTTATATTTGGAATGTTTGTTTCAAGTATTTTTAGTTTAAGTTAATGTATTTTTATTATAAATTATGTTAACATCACATCACGTTACATAACAATGTCTATACATTACATTAAAATTACATTTCATTAACTCGAAGCATATTATGTTACAATACCTCATAACATATAGATCAACTTATAGGATTCACGGAATCGTAGTTGAAGCATCTTTTTTATAACCGGTGACTTCATCCACGATTCTTCACACGAAAGGATGTAATCAAGAAGGGGAAATGGATGGAAAAATACAGTGAGAGTGGTTATGGTTGATAAACATCCACGTACTCTAACAGGTTTTTTCAATTTCCACCTTTGGTTCAAATAAGGAGGTTGCATCTTATAGGTGACTTGAGACACTTCATACACCAAGAAAACAATCATAACATATTGTCGGTGTTTAGAAAGCAAAGTACCCCGCCCCCCCCCCCCACTCACCCCCCCCCCTCCCCGCCCCCCTCCTGTCTTCGAAGCTTGTGGCCGTAACCAGCAACAATCTTGCAGTGAAAACTCAAAAAACTTGACATTTGCATAGCCCGTTCGTCAAAGTCTCCTGGGATTACCATAAACTCTGTCTTTTGAAGACCCTTCATAAAATGGGTTAATATAGAGAGGCGGATATTGGTAAGGAGAGTTTAAGATGGACATGTTGAACTACAAACATATAGAGTGGATTTATAGGAAAGATAAACAAGTTGATATTAATGATGAATTTGAAGTCCCAAAACCTAATCGGAAAAGGTAAACAAAGTATCCTTGTCGTGGTTCCCTCTCACATTTATTCGCAACATATTTACAAATACTATCATAAACAACCCATCTCTTGAAACATTCGTAATCGATTCGCTTGATATCATAGTCTAGAAACCATTGGGTGAGAACATGTACCCCTTGTTTATCACTTCGTAGCTGGATCGAAACACCTTCGACTTCGTTCCGTTTGAAATCTGGTGTGCAGGAAAACGGATGAAAAAGGTGTCACCATGATTCGAATTAAACAACAATGAAGATCGTACAATTTTCGGAAAGAGTGGAGGTGCATGCGAGAAGATATGCTCGATTATATGAAGTTAGGGGTGTGGTATGCTATTACTCCCTCCGTCCCATATTAAGTGTCCATTTTTGACTTTTAAAAGTCTTTTTTCTTCAACTTTGATTTCTTCACTTTATTACCTTACTCTCCTATTACATCCCTCTCCGTCCCATATTAAGTGTCCCATTCTTTTTGACTTTTAAAAAGACAGTCTATTTTCTTCAACTTTGACCTTAATTATTTCTCTTAAGTTATATTATACTCAATGCAAAATATATTAATGTATAGAAGTTTTACAATTCCAACTCTTTCAATTAAAATTAATTCAAATTACAATTCCTTTGACACATTACAATTCTTTTCAAAAATACTGCGAACCAAAAGTATTTAAATATTTAACATATCGCATTGTCTTTTATATATAAAAAATATTTTAGTCTAATAAAATTACTCAATTTTTAAATTTTCAAGTTTTAAACAAAATATGTTTTCTTACATGTGATATAAAATAAATAAAACTTCCTTAGAGCTCTAGGTGTCATAACGCCCCAACCGACGTTATGCCCACGTGGCAACGCCGTTGGTGGCGTTATGATACCGCCATGTGAAAGGTTGCAACGGTGTTGGCCTGCACGTTGCCACAGCAACGTGCGTTGAAACGCACCCTTTCCATTTTTTTTCTTTTTCTTTTTTTTGGGATTTAAATATATGTTTGTGTGAGTTTTTATAGCATACATGTGTTTTTCGTGGGTGTTTTTATGTGTTTTTTGCAGGTTTCGTGAGGTAGAAGAAGATGGATGGGGAAGGAATAAAGTTGCAGCTTTTGGTTTGGGTTGTTCCTTTATTTACACTTTTGGTCTTTGTGGTTTTCTTATAATTTTGTAACTTTTTTTGTAAAAGTAAATAATTTGTAACTTTTAAAAAGTAAAAAGAAAAAAATATTATAATTTTGTAACTTTAAAAAAATGTAACTTGTATTTTAATTTGATAATTAAAAATAATTTGTATAAATAAATGGAAAAGAAAAAAATAGTGGATCCCAAAAAGTGGTGTTATTTGGTGTTATGATTAGGGGTGGCAATTTCTGACCCGACACGAAACCCGACCTGAAACCGACACGAAAATTAACAGGTTCGGGTTGATTCTAAATATGTTTGGGTCAGGTTTGGGTCGACCTATCTAACCCGTTTATTAAACTGGTCAGGTTCGGGTTGAGAATAAATTAATCAGGTCGACCCGCCAACCCGTTTTTTCTTAAATTTAAAATTATTTATATTTTATTATATTGGTTGAATATGTTAAACGGGTCGACCCACAAACTCATTTAACATGTTTAATCCGTGTAATGTGCCAAGTTTTGTATATAAAACGAGGTTAAATGGGTCAACCCGAAACTCGTTTAACCTATTTAACCCGTGTAAACTATTTAACCAACCAACCCAAGTATATATACGGGTTAAATGGGTCAGGTTCGGGTTATGTGTAAACAGGTTAGGGTTGACATAGCTGACCCGATTATTTAAATGGGTCAGGTTCGGGTTTGAGTTTTCTGACCCGCCAACCTGTCAACCCGAACCCATCAACCCGAACCCGATACGAATTGCCACCCCTAGTTATGATTATAGGGGTAAAAAATGGTGTTGGTGTTATGCTGATGTGGCGCTGACGTGACGACAAAAAATAAGTGTTAGAGCATAAGGTGTGGTGACTAAAAAAGGCATGTCACTTGGCCCCCACTGAGTGCCACATCACTGCCACCTCATTTCAACACAACAACTCAAAATACTTACTCACTCATAACATACCATATTTTTGTCATTTGGGTCCCACCACTCACCAAATTTTTTTCTTATTTTTTCACACAAACTAAATTTATTTCATTCAAATAAAAATATAAATTACAATACGGAAAAGAAAATACAATACGGAAAAGAAAATACAATACGCAATAAAAATACAACAATACGAA
>BQNB010051467.1:0-40976 GCA_026074375.1 Tanacetum coccineum | reverse complement strand
TAAACGCGTATCGGACTAAAATAAATAGTGATCATTAATATAGTCGTACAATGACACGAAAATGAGAAATGTTACAATGATGGTATCACTTCTATTCCTAATTCAGAGATTTTTGAGCAGCTTGCACTCATGGGGTATCAACCAGATTCAGATAAGTTAACTTTTCAGAAGGGTGTTTTCTTACCTCAATGGAGGTTTCTTATACATACTCTACTTCATTGCCTTAGCCCTAAGAAGACTGCTTGGGAGCGGTTTAGTAGTAACATAGCTACTGCTCTTATCTGCTTAGCAATAAATAGGAAATACAACTTCTCTAGGCTAGTTTTTGAACATATGGTCACAAACATAGGAAGACCCCATAAGTTTTTAATGTATCCTAGGTTTATTCAAATTTACCTAGATATGCAGAAGAAACTGCATAAGACACATTCCAAAACATATCCTATACCTTCTCTAAATAATAAGGTTTTTAGCAATATGAGGAGACTTACAAAAGGGTATACAAGGGTAGAAATTAGGTTATTTCCTACTATGCTTACTTTACCTCCTCCTAAACCTTCACCTACACCTTCATCTTCACCATCCAGGATCACATCATCACCTTCACCATCATCTGAACCTTCACCTACACCTTCCTCTTTACCATCCAAGATCACATCATCACCTTCACCATCATCTGAACCTTTACCTACACCTTCCTCTTCACCATCCAGGATCACATCATCACCTTCACCATCATCTGAACCTTCCACTACACCTATCTTTGAACCTCAACCTTCACCTGATGCAGAGTACCATGTTCCAACATCCAATGAATCACCTCTCCATGCTGTTCACTCACATGGAAGTGATGAGGGTAGCTTGAAACTAAATGAATTAACGAATTTGGTTACCAAACTATCTGAGAGAATTGGAGTCTTGGAGGATGATTTGAAGAAGACTAAGCACACTTACAGTTCTGCATTCACTAAGCTTATTCTCAGGATTAAGAAGTTAGATGCTACAGTCAAGACTAGGAAAGCAAGGAAAAGAGCAAGGGTTGTGCTTTCAGAGGATGAAGAAGATGATTCTTCCAAACAAGGGAGGATAGATGAAGACCCTAACACCTACTTTGCTCAAGATGATGAAATTGTTCATGATCAAGATACTGCTGCAGAAAGACAACTAGAAGATAGTACTGCTGGTATTACAGTTAGTACTGCTCCTATAAATATTAGTACTGCCAGAGAATCTCCTAGTATTGCTGGTAGAGTTGTATATGGAAGAAGGAGTAAAGAGGTAAGGAAGGATAAAGGCAAAGAAATCTTGACTGAACCAGAACCTGTGAAAAAGTCTAAGAAGTTATTGGAACAAGAGAGACAGTGTCTAGAAGAAGCTATCAGATTACAAAAACAAGTTGATGAAGAGGAAAAAGCACAAATAGCAAGAGATGAAGATATAGCAAGACAACTTTTAGCACTGGATGAAGAAAGAGTTACAACTGATCCTAAGACAACTAAGGATATTGATTGGAATGATCCTTCAGTTCAAAAGTATTGGAATATGAAGAATAAACCAAAGTCAAAAGCTCAAGCAAGGAAGAACATGAGTGTATACTTGAAGAATCAAAGTAATTACAAGATGAAAGACTTTGATGGAATGAGCTATGAGGAGAATAGGCCAATTTTTGAAAAGGTATGGGATTTCAATCATAACTTTGTGCCTATGCATTTGGGAATTGAAAAGGAACCTGTTGAGTTTCAAGTAGAACAAATTGAGAAAGATACTACAGGAAAGAGGAAGAAATCTCTTCCTAGAAAAAGGACAAGAAGTACTACAAAGAGACAAAAGGTGGAACTAGATGATGAGAAGGAAGATCTCAAAGGTTATTTAGACATAGTTCCAAGAGAAGAATGGGAATCTCTATCTACAAATATCCAATTATGGATTGAAACCATAACACTTTTGGCAAAACTTCATGACTTACAACACATTAGAGAGATGGAACTCAAGTAACACAAATTCTCAGTGAAATGTTATAAATTTTGAAAGACAAGATTAGAGATTATTCATAATTGGTCAAAGAAAGGTTATAAGTTCATCAACAACCAAAGGATATAATTTGATGTTTGGAGGAATTTGCATATACGTTTTAGCCTGATGCAGGATGAAATTTATGAATCAAAGGTTATAATCTATATATTGAGTTTATGTGTTTTCCTATGGAGTTCACATTCTATGATGCAAAATGGATTTGCGCCAGACATATCGTACAGAAAAGAAGTATCCTCTAAGTCAATAAATGCCTATCATCAAAGAGCTGATAAGAATTGGAGTTGATCATGGAGATACACAACATAGAAAATACTAAATTCACAATAACAAGTGCAGAATAAAATGTTTGAAAAGAATCATCATCAAAAGACAATAATTTAATCCAAAGAAACTTGAGATTTGAAGATAAAGCACAAGTTTAGTAGGGATTTGGTAATATTTCCCTACATCAAGATTAATACTGCCAAGTATAACTAACAGTACTAATGAGGGTAGTATTGCCACCATTACAAACTTTAGTACGTCATTGTTATTTAAATACTGCTATAAGAAAATTAATACTACGGATATAATGCAGCTTGACTGTAGAGATAAAATGCTGCTTGGAAGTAAGATGCAAGAATAAAGATGGAATGTATAACTTTATATTTTAGAAATTTGTATATGATATAATTATAAATTGATCCTAAAAGTTTGGTATTATCCTTGTAAAGACTCCGTTGTGTATAAAAAGAATCCTAAGTTCAGGTTTTATATAAGCTGAAGAGATAGAGATTACCTCTTAGAGAAAGAACATAAGCTTCAAGGTGTGTAACCCTAGTACAACAAGATACTAGTAATTATCTAATAATATTAAGCATTTTGTTTATTTATTCATTGGCTCATTGTTTCTACTTTCCAATTGATAAATACTTCTAGTATCAAAGGTTAATTCCGCATAACCACTTTGATATACAAACAAAGTCGTCAACCATTGTTATTTTGGATTCAACCAAGGTTAACATGACCTTTACAAGTAATAGAATCCGACAGGCTGGACACAATATTAACAAGACTATTGTCTAGCTTATTATTTTTTAAAATCTTCTTATTAGTATCTTATTACAGCTAAATGAGATCTGGTCATTTAAATTTCAAATTTATAAGCTTAGTTTGAGATTTTTTTACAACTTTTTAAAAGTGTTTTGCATAGCATACTATCGAATGTTAGTACTGTTAAGACCGTTTAGTACCTTTAAATTGAGTTTAAATCTATTTTCTATTCATAATGTAGATTTAAGAGGGTAAGTTTTGTGGCTTAATCAAGGTTTATTAGTTAGTATAATTCAATTTGAATATTTAGAACAATCAGTAGTTGAATATTTTTAGCTCTTTCTTTTTAACGTTATCATTCTCTTCTG
The DNA here is from genome assembly GCA_026074375.1 of Tanacetum coccineum. Lineage (NCBI taxonomy): Eukaryota > Viridiplantae > Streptophyta > Magnoliopsida > Asterales > Asteraceae > Tanacetum > Tanacetum coccineum. The sequence continues at coordinate 37,542 of BQNB010051467.1, read as the reverse complement.
GTTTTTGTTTTAAAGGATTTTAAAGTGTAGAAACTAAATCGTGAGCCTGCATTTGTTCAAATAAGTTTTGTTCATTGAGTGCAAACTGCATCAGGTATAGAAACAACAAAAGTCTTTTAAACTAAATTTCAAAGTATAATATTTTAGAATTTTTGATTTTTGTGCACAAATAGATTTTAGGCCATCTCTAATAGATTAGACTTATTTTAGTTGTAAAAACTTTATTCGTAGCCTATTCATAATCTAAATTGCACTTTGTCCCCTTAAACCAAAAGTAAGAAAAATCAATTTTCAGTCTTTAAAGTAGCTTTTTCCTAGCTTAATAAATTTCAAAATACTTTTTTAAAACTAGTTTAGATAGCCTTTTATCATAGTTTAAGCTACCACAAGCTAATTTCCCTTAAGATCATTTGTGTCGTAAAATTAACGCAAAATTACTTTTAGCCTGGTTGGGCAAACTTTTTTGATAAATGCTTATGTTTTTTTCAGCTTATGCTACCTTAGGCACATTGCTAGCTTATTTGCTTTTATAGTTTTTAGGTTAGTCAAAGCTTATTTAGTTGGTTGAGCTTTTTAGCTTATTAATACTTTGTTTTTAAGAAAAAGTTTTTCAAAAATATTTAAAGTTATCGGTCTTTTTAGCTAATTTTTAGCGTATTTACTGTTTTCCTAAAAACTTCGTGTTATAAAATTTTGCTTATTATTAGCTTCGACAATTTGCTTTTCAAAGTTTTGAAAAATAAATAAAAAGAAGAGTTAAATGTGGGTGACAGACTCGAACCCATCAACTCACCCTCCTCAACCTTTTTTTAACACTCACACACACAAACACAATAACCACTACGCCATTGGGACTTTTATGTCCTTAGTTCTCTTTTATTCTTTTAAGACCGTTTTTGATTTAGTTATAAATAAAACACTTCGAGCTGCTATAATAGATTTTTCCCGCTTATATTTTCCTGCATTCTTCTTATCATTACTACGTGAAATTTTCTAGGATTTTTACTTAAAGTATTATCAAGTTTCGTAAATTAATTTTGATAAAAACTTTTAAAAAATCATAAAAAATAGAAAAAAATCAAAAAAATAATTTTTTGTTTTTATAAAAATTTTCTATTATCATATCTTGGCTTAGGTTTCAAATTTATTTCGTAAGGATTAATAATTTTGAAAGTTAATTTTTTAAGAACGGATTTCGTTTCCCCTTCTCCGAATTCTTTTTCTTCTAATTTTTAATCTTAATCACCCTCATTTTAGAATTCCTTAGCTTTTACTTATTATCTCGTTAATAGGATTAGAAAAAAGTTAGAAAATCATTTAGGTTAATTTTAAGTGTACTTCTTAGTTGTTGCGTTTCTCTATCCCGTAACATTTTTCATAGTTAGCTGGAATTACTTTAAATTTACTCTCTATTAAATTTAAAAACAATCATCTTCGCACATGATTCCGAAGTCATTGTCCAAATAAGCAATACAGGGTCTCAATTTCATAAGTCTTTGGAAAACGACTCCGATAATCCACTTACCGTTAATACATGTATCTTTTGGTAAGATTTTTCCTACTACCCTTTTCCTCAAGGTAAATTTGATTTTCTATACTTTGGTATTATTACTATAATAATACTATGAGTTTCCACTCAACATCACAAAGCCAAATACGTACATATCTGATCTCAAATGCAGGAATGCCTATACATCATATTCCAATCCCATAGGCTTCTTCTATCAGAACAAAGACAAGAAGAACTGGTTGAATGCGTAGTATGAACGCTCCACAAGTTTTAATGACGTAGCACACTCGATGATGTTCGAACTGCTTTGAATAACGTAACTGAAAGGGATTTAGGAAGGGAATACTACAAAGACAATATAAGACAGAGTGTTAGAACACAAAAGCTAGATCCAGGCGATCACAAACATCTTAAGTCAAAAGATAATGAAAGTTATAGAAAAAATTTATTGTGGAAACCGAAAACGAGGTGACTTGTGACTAGCTGGCAAAGACAATATGAATTATCATATGATGTCCCTCATCATAATCAAGTCAACCCTTGTACATAATAATTAACTGTGAAATTTGTATAAATGAGTTTAGATATTAATGACATAAGGATGTTCGGCGTTCAAATTTTCAAAATTTTCTTATAAATTCAAAAAATTTTCAATTATTGTACTCAGCCCTGTCTTATAATAAACCCTCAAAAATTAAGGGGCGCATTCAATGTTCCTTGTTCGATATTTAACCTATTTTATCCCCGAACCGTTTAAATCAATTGATGTCCAAAATATCATGGGATCAACAAATTTTGGATTAGGAGAAAATGTGATTAAACTGCATCTAATGTATACTAGAATGTTATCATATAAAATAGACTCAATGCACTCCCACACTAAGCATGAAGTACGAATTAACGATGCACATGATAATAGCTTTTAGAGATAATGAAAAACTCTCTAAGTGTATCTTTGATATTATGATCAAACACTTGATTGAATTTTTTTAAAATGAATTTTGGAAGATTGTGAAAGAAATACCCAAAAGGCCCTCCATGTACTTGAAATTGAGGAGTTATATAGCGTTAGGAATTAGGTACTCAATCCCATGATCCACCAGAACCGAAGGAACTATCCCCAGGATATCCACTAGTTAGTGGAAAGTCCTTAGTAATGATACAAAAGAGAAAAAGTAAATCGGAAAAGTGCCGACGGAATGGAGCTAGCGTCTGAATAAACCCACAAGGTGTTAGGTTATGAGTCTTGGTAAGAACAATGTGATGAAGAATAAAAAGAAATGTAATGAATAAAGAGAGAAAAAAATAACCTTCTAGATTACACTTAGGCAAAAATCGGGTCATACATAAGACTTTCGAAACACTAATGGTGTGTCTGACATTGAAGAATAGTCATGGACCCAGTGACGCTATGCGAAAACCCTCCCTAGCCACTCAAAGGTCTCTCACAGACTCTTTTTCCATTTCTCAGGAGAGTACACCATTCTATAAACCTTCCTCACTCTGAGTTAGTTGATAGTGAAAAGGTCAAGTCTTACCTCCAGCCTCTGATCACAAAACAAAGTGCACTATTGAGTCTAGATACAAAAGAAATCTGCCAGTAAATCTCAATAGACAATTGTACAAAATTTGCTTCTACTCATACAATGTGAATAATGAAAATATACTAGAGATCCTAAACGCCTATCCCTTGTGATTGTGCCAGAACATCGATGATATAATTCACATGAGAGATGGAAATCCTGCTTGAGTCAACAACAACAAGCTCATGTAGGTGACTGTGCGATTCTATACTAAGCTAAACTTGTGACAACTGAAAAAACGAGGTGCAATTCCATAAGAAATCAAACTTGTTCCATTTATAATTGACGATTGAATTAGGAATTTTGAAATGATTAACACTCTCGAGATGTTCACAAAACCCTTAGCAAGGACATACATTGATTTTCAAATTATTTTCTATCAATCGGTGAGACTTCGACTTGGTTCACTTCGTACCGGTTGTCCTCTTTAACGCTCCGGGTATGAAACGGATATACAGCTGTCGAACCCTGTCAAGAGTTCTTAGAATTATACCTATCAACACGCAGTTTATATATGATCAAACGGGGAACTCAGGTGGTTAATGCAAACCGTATTCGTATGAATACAAAGAACTTCGTCCATATATGTGATTAACACTAAACCTAAACTTGTCATGTACTCCCAGACGATTGTAACGTGATCCGACACATAACGAGTCATTTTATAGCCACTTGCGCTTACTTGACCGATCAAACTTAAAGGACTTCTTGGAATCTCAATACACATGTGTAAAGACTTCCCTACTCTGATACCGTAACGTCTTTTCTTGAAGTGACAAGTATTATAGTCAAACATTGCATAGATAATTTCCGTCAATCTGATTCCATACCGGCTTTCTCGAAGTGACGAAGTGGTTAAATTAAAGAATTTTAAAAAGATGCAACATTAAAGGCTTTTCAATCAACAAATCAAGAAGGTATGAGCATGTCGATCCAAAGTCTCAGTTACAAAGATGAAAAGTTACCAGATGGACAAAATGAGATTATCTTAGTTGATGATCTCACGTGTTCAAAAGTTCACATTCAAGACAAGATAAGGAACAAGCTTAAGACCTAAATCTATGATCACTACATCAAATCACAAGTTAATGATTTAAGTTAAATACTAGGAGCACAAGACTAAATTTGAAGCATAGTATGCTAAGTTTAAATTTTAAATTAAGTGACCTTCGCCTAGGGGAATTGTTAGAAACAAGAAAATCTTGTCACTTCCAATATTAACTAGTCAAAGCTCATAGATAGTCAATGTTTAGATTATAAGCTAATATAGCCCAAAGTCCCATGGAAAGCCTTACAAGGCCCATGGCCGGCCACCCTTGGACTATAAATACACCTCTCCATGCCATGAATGTTGTTGTGTAGTGGAATGGTCACATGTTTGTGCTTCATTTCCTCTACTTTGCTCATACTAAAAATACATCACTTCCTCCCAATTCTCTCATCTAATTTCTTGTTCAGAAACAAAGATTACTTGTATTCTACAGGCAGCTGTTCCAAGAATGAACAAAATGTGTGACATCTAGCGAATTCTGGAAAGTTCATAAGAAAGTCAATCAAGTTCTTCATGAAATTGTACACTACATTAAAACTATCCTGAAAGGAGCTATAAAACCTTGATTGAAAACAACTTATTACTTGTACTAGATGAAACCATTTTTGAAGATCAAGATGCTTTCCGATCATGTACCTTCTTAGTTCTAAAGAAATCTATTCACATCACCCCAATCATAAAGATCTTTTATAATTAGTATAAAGATTGATTGGAGAACAAGAATACTTACAAAGATAAGTATTAGTTATTTGTTAAGAAGATATGTATAACTTATTTGTTTAGGAGATTACATTTGTTTATAGAAAAGATCATGATATGTTAGGAAAGTATTGTAAGCCTTGTAGGACTCCTTGGTGTATAAAAGGAGGTCCTAGTGCATATTGTTAGAAACATATATTCATATACGATTTAGATATTCATAGCTTCAAGGTTGTAAACCCTAGTACTAGACAGAGTACTCGTATTATTGATCTTAATAATATTGAAGCTTTTTGTCACATCTTTGTTCATTCATATTTACTGTTACATTCATAATTCTTCTAAGTATTGAAGAGTAGATTCCGCATACTTTTTAATATACACAAAAAGTTTCTACCATTGTTGTTTTGGATTTATCCAAGGTAACATACTCTTTACAAGCTAAAGAATAGATCTTAAGTTGGGATCAACACTATCTTTGATTATAAAAGAATAAGGGCTACACTGAATGATGCGTTAAGTAATCAGTTTAAGAATGAAAAAGAGTATGCCTATCATTTGGAACAAACAACAAACTTTATGGAGAATCAGATAGTTTGGGAAAGCAGACAAGAGGATATAAGACGTCGAGTACCAAAACCTCTTGTATTCTTTGGACCACAACAGAATCCAAATGAACCTCTAAGGTACTTGTATAACAAATATTTGTTCTTTCTAAAGTATATAAATACTAAGGAGAAGAAGTATATTCTTTCGCTCCACAAGATACACGCAGAACGATTTACAAAAGTTGACCTGGAAGCAAAGATGAATCGTTGGGTTCGAAAAGAACTCAAGACTTTCAACGAAGACGCACGGTTATCAATTCAACATTTGAAAGATTCGTGGCATAAAAGAGTGTACAAGCAAAATCAAAGAAAAGTCAGAGAAAATCCAGAAGACTATTTCTCAAAGCACATGATTACAGAAGTTGTCAGAATAACTACTGATCAACCACATGATTTGGACATCATGGACAAATAATCATGATGAGAGACGGTAATAAGCCGTATAGTTTTTCTGAAGCTGACTTCAAGTATTTGAACAAAAATGATATTGAAGACTTGTATTATCTTTGCCGAAACAAGAAGGTCAATTATCGAGAAACCAAGTTGATGAATTCATTAATAACGTTCATCAGAAGTCATGTGATCTGGGAGAGAGTTCATGATTTCCAGTTGGAAATTAAGAGTTACCAAATGAAGGTCAACTTAACCGCACTAACATGACATGTCCTGACATTGTGATGTTTTGTAATGCTACACTGGAAAAGGTGTTGAAAGAGGTAAAGCTTAAGATCTTTTAATCAAAACCATGGAGAAAACCACCTCTGCTTGGTGAATTAGTTCGTGACATATTAATAGCATTTGAAAGAGAAATAACCAAGCGACTAAGTCACCGAGAGCAAATGAGAAGATGGGAATCTTTTGTGAATGGAAGACCAATTCTACCGACGATGAAGCGTCTGTAATAATCAACCCTTAGGGGGAGATTGTTAGGTTCAAGAAAAGTGTTTATTATTATATGAATTGGTCTTTGTATAGTTTTGATTAGTTTTATAGTTTTATTAGTAATTATAATGTAATAAAGTCTATCTTGGTCAAAGTTAAGTAATGTTGACCAAGGTTTGACTAAAGTTAGGAAAATAGAATAGGATAAGCAATAAGTATAAATACCCATCTAGGAGGGGTATTTATACAAGTCTTTACATTTGTTGTAATTCACTTCTCCTCCAACTATAAGTGTTGTTAGTGGATTACTATTTGTTTTGGGCTTATTATATGTGTTGAGATGCCTTGCCTATCATTTTTTGTTATTTATATTGTATTGTGACATTATGGAATCAATCAATTATTTAGCCTAATAATTTTTTTTATCGTTCCCTGTTTATAACTTTTTGGGGCAATTTTATATCTATCGTCATTTAAGATGAAAATTTCATATTTACTCAAATATACTTTAAATAACATGTACAATATGTATATCAAAGTTGGTACTTTTGTATAAGTATGAAATAATCATAAACATATGATGATATATGAAAGATTTAAGTTCATTTGAATACCAAAGTTTATGTGGATACCAAAGGACTAATCCACACCCTCTATCCCCATCTTGATCCAATTGATAAGATTAAACTAAAAAAACATTTGTCAATCATCATTTTATTTTTTTCAATATTGTCATTCCCAAAAACCGTTAATCGTTAATGCAAAAACATATACCATCTACGACGAAACATAATAATTAAACTTTATATCGATAAATCCACTTTAGGTATATCTTTCAGACAATTTTTTCACGTTTTTTGTCCCGTTTTTTAGTTTTTATCGTTGTTGAATACTTGCATGCGAATCACATGTGATTAAACACTAATAAAATCACTGTGAAAATTATTGTTCAGATCATACGGATATTTAATTTAATGTCAATCCCATTCTACTTCGTGTTGGTTGTTGTCCTGTCCCAGATCAGGGTTAAGACCAAATCAATCACGCCTAGCTAATTACTAAGATGGTTACTGATATCATTGAAATCGTGTAATCACATTTCGAAAGAAGATTAATTCGACCCTATGCCTAGGTATCCGAATACCTCCTCGGGATAAGACCAAGTGTTTGTTCTTGTTCTAGGCACATATCAAGAACTCTACGTTTTTATGTGTTTTGGTTTTTTGTCTTATCTTTCACACACCTATCATGCAGTTATGATCTCTTATATATAGGAGAGATACTCAAAAACCCTATTCAAAGGATATGGAGAGATAATAAGGAATATAATATCATCATAATTAACCACCTTTAATTAAGAAATAGTAGTTACGTAACCATTAATCGAAGGTCGATTAAAGTTGCAGATCAAACCTCCACTTGAAAGTTGTCAAAAATTGTTACAAGTAGTAATCATTTCTCCAGCGTGTTTTATCTCTTAGTATCCTAACATCACAACTAGTCTCACCTGAAGAGCATAAACCCGCTAAAGGTTCACACTGAAGCAACCCATTGATGGGTTAACCTGCTGAGGATACTTCCTTTGAAGGATTACTCCCTAATGGTATCCTTAAGCTTACTCACTCAATGAGTTACAAATATAAAGCCATTAGTCCACTGATGAACATTCTTCAGTCCACTGATAAAGATCATGAGACACATGAATTCCCTTTTAAACCACATCTGATCATGGTTGTTCAGTGAACACTCGGAGTATCACTCTAATAACCTTTAGTCCCTTAACCAGTATAATGAACCCCGTTGAAACTAAATTTCCAACATCCGCCCAATTTAGTACAATCTCTTTGCATGAAAAATCAAACATATACAAACAAGTGCATAAATTAAAATCTACTAAGCATTGAATTTCCATCATAGTAATTACACGTTCAAATATTCGAGAATCAGGATGTTCTAAGAATTGAACCCTTCAACCTATTTGAATACCTAAAGATAAAAACACACAAGCTGTCAAACGCATAAGAAACAACTCCTTACACTATAAAGCATGTGTCCATAACCAATATCAAAATGTTTTAAAGACAAATTCCATGCTCCTGGAAGCGGCAAACCATCAATATTTACATAGGTTATTCCTCCTCTGGTTATTCATGCTCCCTGCTACGCACTTTTTCAAAGAAATTAATCATTAAGAAGTTAACAACTGCATCCTCCTTTATTAGCAGGTTCTAAGCACATCCTTAGGATGATATGTAAATACATGTGATTCAGACTACTGAACATTTAGCTTTACATATTAAACTCAGCTGCTAATTTTCCTCAGGCATGAGTTGGCGTGAGTACCTATGCATTCGAACGACTTAGTATTAGTACTTATAATCCTATCCTTCATAGACTTTATGAACCAAGTTTCTATCCAGTCTATTCGTCAAGTGATCAACTATGTTTTGTTGAGCACCTCACAGACTCTAATAGATACCATCCCAATTCAAAGATAAGTTCATGAATCATGCTATGCCTAGCACCTAAGTGTCTAGACTTCCCATTGTTACATTGGGTATAAAGAAAAATTTTCCAATGTAGCCGCACTATCACAATCGGTATAGAAATAAGGTGATAGTTTTGACCCACAGTGGAATCTCAAGGAGCAAGTTTTTTCAGACCTTGTCGCTTCCTTACTAACAGCACCTATAGCCACAAATTCAGATTAAAATGAACAAGTGATACACAAGTTTGCTTCTAGAAGTCCAATAAATTGCACCCCAACACGCAGGAATTACCCAAGTATTTGTAGAATCGAATTGTCTTCGAGTGTTGCTACATCTATCTTTCATTAGTTGTAAGCCTTCCAACACTGATGATAACGCAATATACCTCAATCATAGTCCCGAGGTTTTCGTAAAGTACTTCACTACCCTCTGAATTGGTTGTCATGCTGAAGTACCACCAGGGTTTACTAGTATACTATTGCTCAATTTTCCCACATCAATGCAATAGCAGACCGATGAACAAGTCATGGCAACCATACAAGTACCAATCACCCAAGTATATTCAATGTGTGAGATACAACTTTACCATATTAGGCATCAACATCTCACATGTATCCATAGAAGTACGAACAAGAGAAGTAAAAAAAGTAATGAAATAGCTACATACATTCTTAATATAATAAGACTGAAGAAAGAATGCTATTCCATTACTCTCCTATATAATAATCCTTAACCCCGGATACAACCCCCTTCCCGCATGTCCCTTTTATAGTGAACCTTAATAACAAAAAATCCCTTAGTCGTCAACCCTAAACTTGGTCAGATGACCAAGATTAGCATGTCATCAACAAATAAGCAAATGATGTCTCCTTTACCCTTTATATTCAAATGTGCTATATACACATTTGTCAGCTTGGTTAAGTAAATAACCATTAGACAAAAACCACCAATCATCAAACTTTTGGATGCCATTGTGCTTAGGTGCATGCTTTAATCCATAAAGATACTTAATTCCATTTACACACCTTGTTTTCATTGCAACATGTTGAAGCCTTGAGGTTAGTTCCATAAAACCTCCTCTTCTAAATTCACCAATTTAAACGATCCTGTCTTCACATCCATCTGAATGAATAATCAATTATGATTGATGCATCGCAATTAGCAGAGCTTATGTAGTGCTACGTGCCCACTAGAGAATAATAGTCAAAGTAGACTATCGCCTGGACTTTTGTATAAAGCCCTGAATGACTAACCTTTCCTTAAACTTTTCAATAGTTCTCATCACCTTTAGTTTTCTTTGAAGATCCATTTTGCAAACAGAGTTTGGCAACCTGAGTAGCTCATCCCAACACTCCAAGCGTTGTTGTGCCAAGATAAAAACCCATCTCAACATTGATTGCTTCTTATTCCAGAAAGTAACATCCTAGAACTTCATCACTTTCATCCAAATGTTTAAAGGTCATCCTCAACATAAAGCAATAGAATGATTGGTCATAGACCATCCTCCTTATTCCTTAATTAAGTTATAATTAAATTCAGGTCCAAAGTCTTTGAAGTCCCATTCGCTTTTTGGTTTTTCTAAGCTCAGGCTTTAGGTTTCTAACAACCGCTTCATGACCTCTTTAGGGTTTACTAAACACCAATGTCTTCAGTTCCTTTGAATCCCCTAGACTTGGTCCCTAGGGACTGAAAGAGATATCTGTTCACATCAAAGATAACATCTATTGATTAAATTATTAAGTTAATTTGAAACCGAGTTCGATTAGGTTTAATTAACATAAAACCTAAAAGCCACAGGAAATGCTAAACATATCTAACAAAGAAATGCATTCAATGCGTTCTTTCACACGCCTATAGTTTTTTATAGCTTTGGATCAGGGAGTCCTTACCATTGGCCCTACAACCCCAAACCCTGAGTAGTTCAGTTTGGTTTCCTTTTATTTAGAGTTATAATTGGGTAAACTGTATCCTTTTGTTAGGGAACCTTATAATACATAGCAAGCTGTCACGATAGGCTCACCTAGAACTCTCTCAGTCATGAGTAGGACAACATATAATTAACCATTTCTTTCAGTACTTTATTTTTTCTTTCACATGTACCATTTTGTTATGGAGTATAGGGGGCAGTCGTTTCATAGATAATACCAACAAACTAAAAATACAGAGTATCCATGTTCTCACCTCCCCTATCAGTCTAGAATCTTTTGTTTGAGACCCTTGTTGTAATTCAACTTCAGTTTTGAATACTATCTAGTGCTTCATCTTTAGTATGTAATAAATAAACATAGCAAAACCTTGAAGCATCATCAATAAATGTTACAAAGTATTTTTTATTCCCCAATGAAGGAGTAGCATGCAGATCACATAAATCACTGTGGATCAGCTCTAAAACTTCAGTCCCCAATGAAGGAGTAGCATGCAGATCACATAAATCACTGTGGATCAGCTCTAAAACTTCAGTTTCACATTTTATATTTTAAATGGTTTCTTAGTTATTTTGGTCAGCATGCAAGTCTTACACTTTTTAGTATCCATGTCAAAAGCTGGGACTAACCCATCCTTAGAAATATCTTTTTTTTGGTAACCATGGTTTTCACTCTTTAGGCTGACTAATCCACGGGGTTTAAACCCACCCTTAGACATATCTTGCATCCTTTTAAAGTATACATGGCCCAGTCTTAAGCAAAGCCAATATGAAGTTGAATCATTCAGCATAGCATGTTGACATGAAGGCTGAACAATATGTATCATGACAATATTAAACCTGAACATTATTTTACATTTAAATAGACCAAAACCATAAACACACCATGGTGTAATCACCCTAAAAAATTGTCGCAGCGAAAAATTGTCTGGGGGAGTTACTTCTGTCATAATACAACAGCCAAGATACAAGGATGACCTCTAAATAGTGTCGTTTGAAAAGTAATCTCGTTGATTTTCTTGAAATTGATATAACATTTGTCCCATAATTGCATCACAATGAAAAGCTTAAAAGTAATACAACGAGATTTGATCATTTGTATGTAGTAAAAATCCATAAATGAAATCTTGACAAATTTAGACTCCAATGGCACATCAATAAGCCGAATCATCTATTCACTGCTGAAAAAAACATGCTTACAAGTGTCAAACATAAACTTGGTGATCATAGGTTTTTTTGTAATGTACATAAAATTTGAAACCAAAATTCTGTAAAGTTTTTATGTATGACCTCTTCTTCATTCCTATAAATTCTTCTTCCAAATGTATGTATGATTTTTAGAATATCAAAGAGAGTTGTAAAAGTAAGCATGACCATTTCAATCCTCAAAATAGTCACAAAATATATGTATGAAAATATACCGGCAATGTCCAAAGTAGTAATATTAGCCACTTTATTCAAGGCAACGGAAATATTCCATTGTGTATAAAAACAATGATTACAATTACTCTAAGTTCATGAAACTACGACGTAGACTTGTATGTATGCCACTTTATTCAAGGCATAGTAAGAGTTCATGTGTATGTGTTGTTGGCCTTGTAGACCCAACCAAGCGTGTTCCGACATGTTATAACGTTCGTTACCGGTGATAGCTAGTCACCCGAACGGGATTGTACAACCAAATAGATTCTATTTATAACATTTGCGACTCACAACCTCCAAATGATTACAGTTCATGCCACCATATAGAGCTATTATCTTAAAGGCTATGACCCATCATTAGCTAGGAGTGTTTCCTGCTCACACTCAAGACACACCTTATAATACGGTGTTTCCTTGCTCACGGCCCAAACACACGATGGTGTTTCCTACTCACCCAAATCACACCCTAAGTGTTTCCTCTCACCCAAACACAAAACCTTTATGGTTATTCCCCTGCTCACAGAACAAACACACCCTTTCTTTTTCCTGTTAAAACACCAAATGCACCTATGTTTCTATTTACTAGAAACCAAACTCACCCTGTGAGGACCGTTTTGCAGTATAAATATTATACCTGTGATCAGGTAGGTTCAATTTAGAAGAACCTCCTTGACAGGGTTTCCAGCACAAAGTATTAGATAATCTAACGCGATTGTATTAGATTCACCATACTTGCTTGTTCTCATTACCAGAACGTCTCAAAGCATACAACATGGTAAGAGTGAATCACATAGTTACTATCTTTCTGATTGAGTCGTCAATTCATATACTGGACCAAAATCGATATCCAGTTAACACAAGCTTGATTCATTTAGAATCTCGCAAGTCACCTACCAAGAGTTTGTTTGATGTTGGCTCAAGAAGGATTTCCATCGTTACTGTGAATACTAAAGAGTATCACTATGATGTTTTGGCAATTATCACAAGGATAATGCATAGGACTTATTGATACCAAATGTTGTATAATGATGTACGACATTTTGTATATTGGAATTTATGTCCTAGTGAGATTATTGATGGATCATGTTGGCTCTATACTCTATAAGTGCACATTTGTTATTTGGTTATCAGAAGCTGGAGCGAAAATCTTTTGAGAGATTCTGAGTGGCTAGGGAGGGTTGTGCATTGCATCACTGGGTCCATGATGTCAGTCTTCAATATCAGAATCATCTTTGTGATTACCGATAGATTATGTATTGACCCGGTTTCTACCCAGGGTTGTATGGAGGGCTTCTTTTTTTCACCCTTTATCCTTACAACTCTTTTTCATTTTTCAACCCCTTCTGTGCTTACCGAGACTTCATGATTAGTACCTTGTTGGGTTTGTTCCAGCACTAGCTCAATCTCAGTGTTATTGCCGAATCCAAACAACCCCCAACAAAACAAAACACACTTTTATAAAAAAAATCTTATATAGTCTAAAAACCATAAGCCCATATCCATTGATAATAAAATTGGCCCATTCTTTTGTTAAGTATTTAATATATCTTTTAGAACTCGAGCCTGCTTATTTAATTAATCGGATTATAATTTATAAAAACAAGGTTTTTGACGCGGTTTCGGCCAAAACACAGATAAAAGTCAAAAAAAGTATTGAAATAAAATAATTAAGCTCTCGAAGCTAAAATATAGAATTGTTGATTTCTCGATCGTTAAAACGAATAAATATCCAAAGCTCGACTCGCGAATGTTTAAAACGACGATTCTTACTAAATCGACTAAAAATAGTCAAATAAATTCTATAAAATTTAGAAAATAGAATTTAAAGGCTCAGAAATAAATAGCGACGCGAAACACGTGTTGCACAGAGACAAGCGTTAAAAGCTAAAAGTAATGCGACCACATAAAAGTGACTCCATAAATAAATACGTTTGCTTTCCATTACTGACCTCAAAATTGATGGATGTCACAGTCACCTACCAAGAGCTTGTTTGATGTTGGCTCAAGAAGGATTTCCATCGTCACTGTGAATACTAAAGAGTATCACTCTGATGTTCTGGCAATTATCACAAGGATAATGCGTAGGACTTATTGATACCAAATGTTGTATAATGATGTATGACATTTTGTATATTGGAATTTGTGTCCTAGTGAGATTTTTGATGGATCTCGTTGGCTCTAGACTCTATAAGTGCACATTTGTTATTTGGTTATTAGAGGCAGGAGAGGACTGCCACCTTTTCAATATCAATGATCTCAGAATGAAAAAGCCGATAGAAACGTATTGATCTCCATGAGAAATGAAACATAAATCTTTTAAGAGATTCTAAGTGGCTAGGGATACTGGGTCCATGATGTCAGTCTTCAATATCATAATCATCTTTGTGATTACCGATAGATTATGTATTGACCCGGTTTCTGCCTAAGGTTGTATGGAGGGCTTCTTTCTTTTCACCCTTTATCCTTACAATTCTTTTTCATTCTTCAACCCCTTTAGTGCTTACCGAGACTTCATGACTAGTACCTTGTTGGGTTTGTTCCAGCACTAGCTCCATCTCAGTCAGCACTATTCCCTTATTCTCACTTTACTCCTTTTTTCAATCATACCTAGGACTTCTACTCTATCTAATGGAGTGTTCCTGGGTAGATCCCTCCGGTTCTGGCTGGATCATGGAACGAATATACCTAACCTTAACCGCCTTATGACTCCTTGAGAAACAACAGTTGGTCGGTCTTTGTGTATTGCCATGAAGATCCATAAAACCATTTGATAAAAAATCAATCAACGTGTCTGAGAAATCATTTAAGACACATTAAGTGTTTCCAGAGTTACCAAAAAGCTCCCCCTACACATATGCACCATATTATGAAAGAGTTTTGCACATGCGGGGTTTGGGAACGCACTTATAGATTGAAGATCGTATCCGTTATTAATCCGTATTGACCATATTTTAATCATTATTCTCCCCCTCAAAAATTGCATATGTGTTTACAATTTTTGACAATTAGTGAATTAAAAACAAGTTAATAACCAGAATTCACATGAGCCTAAATAAGTCTTGGGAGAACAGGAGTGCATGCGGAATGAATCATATTATTATACTCCCCCTTAATTATAGAATAGAGTGAAAACTTGGAGAGGGAGTTTGTTGAGCACACAATTTTGAAAGAATGTGAAATTTTCTTTTTGAAATTATCTTGAAAAATTATGCTCAACAGGAAAATGATGTCAGATGTATCTTATTAATTATCATTTCCTTAGTGCTTCTCTTGAGCATTCAAAACTTTGAATGTTTATATGACATTGCTCAAGACCGAGAAGATATGAACTTCCCGTTGTGTAGGATAAATGGACATAAATAAACATTTTCCTTTCTTTGGAGACTGAGTCCTAAGCTGACATTTACTTAGAAGTCGTAGAGAAAAAGTGAAAGGACATGTTTTGAAAGCTTTTAAAACTCTCGCTCGAACTTTATTTATTCACCCGTGTTAATATTAATCAACATTTCTAAGTGCGCAAATGTTATCGATTGTCGAGAGACATGTCGGAGAAGATTATTTTTGTATTTTTGTATTTTTGAAATTTTCTGATTTTGTATTTTGCTTTTATAGATTTTATATTTTTGTATTTTCTTTTTCAAAAATATTTATAAATCAAAATAAAGAGAAAGATCAAAAATATTTACAAGTCGAAGTTTCCATCAGCAGTGATAGTTGTTGCTAGAGTTGAAGTAGATGAAGTTGAATCTTGTTGTTGATGACGTTTATCGGATGCATCAGCAGTAGTAACATCGGAAGACTTTGAAACAACTTGCTTTTCTTCATTTGAATAATTCGTCGAACAAATGACCGAATAGACTTTCCAACTCTATCATTGACGTCATGACTATCATATCTACTAAAGTGACATGAGGAGAGAGTGTTGAACATAGAATTTTGAAAGATTTTGAAAATCCTTTTGAAAAATTCTTGAAAAATTGTGTTCAACTGTTTTGAAAACAAGAAGATTTCTCTTCATTTTAAGGTAAAGCGCACTGAAGCGTACACTCCCCTTTTATTTAAAGCACGGGTTATGCACTGATATAAGTCATTGACCTGGAGATTAGAGAACAACAATCGGATAGATGGAAGTATGTTGTTTCCTTAGTCTTGATAACCTGCCAAGAAAAGAAGTAGAAATCAAAAACCCTTTGCTTGAAGGTTCCGAGGGATTAGAAGTACTTGCACTGTCACACACAGATTTTTCAGACTTATTCTCGGTTTTACTGGATGCAGTTAATTTTCCACACATGGAAAAAATTCTTCCAGTTGGAATCCACCTAAGACAAGTTCTAGATTTGCTAGGCCTAGATGAAGCAAGACTTCCTTTGGACCCTAACTCCTTCGATTTCTTGGCATTTGCCTTATGTTTCTTTTGATTTTCACGTTTTGAGACATTAGCACTTTGGTTATCAGCACGAGAATTCATGTCATTCACATAATTAAGCACACAAACATCATGATTGGCAGTAACTAAACATTGCTTACACATGACACAAACAATTTTGGATTTAGAATTTTGGAATGGCAAGCGTAATGTTATTACATTCAGATGACACGTGCTTCTGATTCTTAGGAATTTAGGAATTCCTATGGTTTTCTTCTATTTTCTCGACGTTATTCGAGAGGCAACTACTCTTAGACTTAAATGGAACCCTATCAGTATTAGAATTGCTCCTAGGATGTGGTCTTCTAGTCTTAGCAGTGTTGTTTACTCTGGTAGAAGAAAAACCGTTTAAGTCAGAATTAGCTTGTTGCTTATGAATAACATTTAGTTGTGAAACAGTGATTGGTTTTATCCTAACGCTTGTTTTAACGAGTTTGTTTGGAACACATTATCTACCTTAGAGGTCTTAGAAGGATTAGTCCTAAAGATTCTAGGGGCAATCACATTAACAGTTTGCACAGCTTTCGATTCTCGTATGGAAGGTGTTGAGTTTGAAGTGACTGGTTTGGACAAAGCATTCGTCTTATCAACTTTGGGGAGAACCGAGGATTTTAGAAAAGGAGTGACAGAATAAAGTTTTGGTTTATAAGAAGAAGAAGGTGGTTTTCCCAAGATTAATTACTTTGTAAATATTTGTTCTCATACCTTTTGTGGTGCCTCTTTGTTCAGAAACCTTATCAAATAACTGGGCTCTAAGCTTAGCATTTTCATAGATGGTGTCATACAATTGTTTTTGCAAAGAGTCAATTATTGAATTGGTCTCAGCTTGCGTCACTTTGATAGAGTCAAACAGGTTCTTGTATGCGGTCTTAAGATGAGCATTTTCTTTGGCATAATTCAAAACCTGAAATTCTAATGACACATTCTCATCTTTAAGTTTTTGAGACACCAGATCAAGGGTATTTGATGCACATTGAGTATCACTACTCTTATCCTTGAGATCTCCCAACTGAGCTTGCAACTATTTAATCTTTTGTTGCATATTATTATAAGCTTTATCATGCAAAATCTTGTCATATTTGCATTCTTCACATTTTTTGTACCAATTATTCCAAAGAATAGTGTATTCTTTTTTCCTTTTTAATAATTCAATTTTCAAGTTTTTCTTTTCTACGATCAAGCTCAGCTTGGAGATCAGTATACTTCACTTCTTGAGTAAGCATATTGAATATATCATGATCATAATAGTTTTCATCTTTAGGTACCTCAGTTGATCCATCTGAGTCATAGACATGAGCATTGTGAGACTGAGTTTAAGATATGGATGCTTGCTGCAATGTATCCTTTGAAGTGCAGTTCACTTTTACTCTCTCTGTTTCTTCATAAGCATCTATAGTAGTCATGAACTCAAATTCCTTTTGAGTGCTTTGGATCCCTGCTTCTTCCTCTTGAGCAATCTGCAGCTGTTGCTGAAGATAAGCAGCATCCCGTTTCCTTGACTTTACTGTGCAGTTGCTGGCATAATAACCCTCTCCTCAACAGTTGTAACACCTTATCGAATTACCATTGATACCATTACCATTACCCTCAACCAGTGTTGTACCAACATTTCTATTCCCATACTGATTTGCAATTTCTAAAACAACACTAAGCCCATTCATATTTTCAACAATCTGAATACCCGGATTCTTAACTGCATTTTGCCCAACCTCATTCCCATCATTCTGCACTGCATTATGTCTCACATGATTTCCAACATTGTCATCAACCATTTGCATCTTGATGTCTTGGCTCGTGTTTATACCCTGTTGAGCAATCTGACTATTGCAGGGAATTAATGAACTTCTTTGGTTGTTGTTTGTTGGTATGGTATTGACTTTGAATGATTTAGCCAATAAAGCAAGTGCCATGTTCATTGCAGTTGTGGGATCTGAACTATCATCGGGATTCTGCATTGGTTGTTGCATGTAGTTTGTGTTGAATGAAGGTTGTTGGAAAAAGTGGTTGTTGGGTTGTGGATGTTGTATGTAGGTAATATGTGATGATTGATCTGGGTGAAACGATGTCTGAGTGTTTGCCATTAATGCCAAAGGATCATGTGTGTTTGCAAGTCGTTGTGCTCTAATAGCATTGATGTCTTGTTGAGTCGATATTGCAAAAGTGATGTGAAATGATAAGCAAGGATCTTAAGTGGGTAAAGTGATTGTTGTTGTAGATTGAACTCAATTAACGTTCACGGGATTTTACAAATCTATGATTTAAACAGAGAAAACAAATAGAATCTTTTGTGGGATTTTACAAAATCAAGAAGAAACCGTGAAAGAATGATTAATTGTTGTTGAAATCGTTGTTGTTATTGAAGTACTTGAGCTTTTATTAATGATTGATGAGCTTAAAATGACAAATTGTGCACAAACTTTCAACTTAAAATGAGTAACGGTTAATTAAAACTCAAATAAGGACTAATGGTGCAACCACAATTGAATTTGGAGGACTAATGGGCTGAATTAGAAGTAATAAGGACTAACGGTGTAAGCCTAATTCAAGAAAGAGGGTTAATAAATAGAGAAAGGACTTGCATTGAATTTGTCTTGAAAATCAGGGACCATAAGTGTCAATTTCGAATTTTAGGTTATTAATAAACGAAATTCCCTACAAGAATATGTCTTCTTCGTTTTAAACTTATAAAAATGCAACGAATGTAAATTTGATCTCGCGGATGGTATGGTTATCGCCGGTGAAAAGCAAATATACCACGTTGATCGAAAAAGGATCACGGTCACAATGGTATAGGTTATAAGTCCCATAATTAACCGTCACTCGAAACCGAAAAACCCAAAATTACTTAAAAACGTGTATAGTTTGTACTAGTTGAGTTGCTTATTTGGTTCTTAATGTCACGGTTGCGTATCCGGTTGACAAAGACTTGCTGCGTATCCGGTTGACAATGTCTTGCTGCGTATCCGGTTGATAAAGACTTGCTGCGTATCCGGTTGACAAAGACTTGCTGCGTATCCGGTTGATAAAGGGAATGCGTATCCGGTGAACTTTGAACCTTCGTATCCGGTTGAAGTTTAAACCTGCGTATCCGGTGTCCTTGGTTTTGTACTATCGTCCTTGTAGTCTTTATCTTTGTCTTCAATAGAAACCAACAAAAATCCAATGTCCTTGTTGCTAAAAACTTGGATCTTGGTCTCCTTCTTGTCTCAACCGTGGACCACAATAAGCCAAGTCAATGAACAAACAAAAAAGCTTGTAAATAAGCTCAAAAATTAAGCTCTCTTGTACTACAAAAAGCCACAAAAAGCACTTTGAAAGAGAATAAGCCACAAAAAAACTTCAACAACGAAATAAGCTAAAACCAAAAAGTAAGGAAACATAAGCCGTGTATATATAGGTTTCAAAAAGCTTTGAATAAGCTGTTGTAAGGCCAAAATAGGTACGAAAATGAAACACTAATAAACTACAAGAATTTGTCACGAAAAAGAAAAAAACTTAGATGGTTTTAAACTGGTAAAAAACACTTAAGTAGGAAAAACAAGCCACGAAACCTAAAGTAAAAAACTATAATGATTGAAGAAGTGAAATATATGAAACTGTGAGATTAAGGCACGTGGAGATTGATAAAGAAATATATTAAGACAAAGAGACAAAACAACAAGAGACAAAGAAAATAATAATAAGCAGAAACTTTTATAAGGCAAAAAAATATGTCGTATAAGCTCAAACACAATAAACCACAACTAAGTAAATCACTAAACCCAACCTGGCTCTTGATACCACATGTTAGATGATATCATTTCAACGCCATAAAACACAAAATAAGATAAGAAAAAATCTTAGAGAGAGAAAGAACTAGAGAGAGATATAATAGAGAGAAAATGGTTACTTGCACTTAGAGAGAAATAAGAAGCAACACCCTTCCTAACATGCCAGGAAGGAGTATTTATAGTTACAAGAGATAAAACCTAAGGTGGTTCGTTTGGGCTTTATGTTGGGTCGAACATAATACAAATGAGCTTTAAGCCCGACACCTAGGCCCAATTAGCTTAAAAGTGATTCCCGTAAACTACGTTTTCTTATACAAGGCTCGAGATTGATAATGACCATCACTTTACTAAAAACACGGCTAACAGTAACATCATTGGAAAAGGTACGATTTCGAATGACTCTCTCAAAATAGATAATGTAGAGCATGTAGATAACTTAAGATTTAACTTGTTAGGTATAGGACAAATATGTGATAATAAGTGTAGAGTAACTTTCTCTGAACATGATAGTGAAATTACTAAGGATGGTAAGGTCATAGGTAGAGGTATTAGGAAGAAAGGCTTATATGTGATGAAATTAGGAAATAAGCCTAAAGACAAAATTTGTCTAGCAACGATTGATGAAAACTCCACGTTGTGGCATAGGAGATTAGGTCACGCAAATATGCATCTCATTCAATCATTAGCATCTAAGGAATTAGTTAGAAACTTACCTAAGCTTAATTTTGATCAACACTTATGTGATGCTTGCAAAATTGGAAAGCAAGCTCATGCTAGTCATAAGGCTAAGAATATAGTCTCAACGACTAGATGCTTAGAACTCCTTCATATGGATCTCTTCGGTCCATCCGCCGTACGGAGTTACGGAGGAAACCGCTACACCTTAGTCATAGTAGATGACTACTCTAGGTATACTTGGACTAGATTCCTTAAGGACAAAACCGAAGCGCTTTCGATCAATTCAAAATATTAGTAAGAAAAAAAAAAAAAAAAAAAAAAAAAAAAAAAATTTTCATGAACCATTAGGATGTACAATAGTGTCAATAAGAACCGACCACGGTAGGGAATTTGATAATGAGGTGCAATTTGGAGAGTTTTGTAATGCCAATGGAATTACATACATAAATCTTATCAGTCAACGCACACAAACACCACCCAACCAAATCCTCAATCAAATGGTGTGGTGAAAGAAAAATAGGGACACTTCAAGAAAAGAATAGGACTATGTTGAATGAGCTATCGTCAAAAGTTTTGGTGTAACGCAGTTGACCAGTACTAACATTACATTCTCAACAAAATCCTAATTAGTGACATCCTTAGGAAAAAAATACCTACGAAATCTTAAGGAGGTAGGAACCTAACTTTAGATACTTTAGAGTGTTTGGAAGCAGTGCTTCATCTTAAACAATAAAGGAACTACCTTACAAAGTTTTGACCCAATGTCATAAGAAGGTATCTTATTGGTTACTCTCAAAATAGTTAAAGCCTATATCATCCAAAAATAAACATACTTAGGATAGTCAAAGAATAACTTAACGTGACAATTCATAAACTCCTCCACCCTTAAGCTTCACCCTTGGAGGATGATTGACTTAGATGAAGAAGATGCAAATTAAGGTTACCGAAAGAAAAACCTAGAAAATGACATTGCGAATGAATATTTAGACTGATTGACGAATATAGTCAATATATAAAGAATCTAGGAACCATCCATTCCGAAAATGTCATAGGAAACCTTTAACCAAAGAACCTTAGATCACAATGGCCCAAAAACAAAGTAACTTCTTTTGTTTTATATCAACTATAGATACTAAGAATATGACTGAAGCATTAACAGATGATAGTTAGATAGTCGCTATGCAAGAAGAATTAAATCAATTCATTGCTAACGACGTTTGGGAGTTAGTTCCACAACCTAGGTATATGACAATCATAGGAACTAAATGGGTGTTTAGAAATAAGTTAGACGAGAACGGTATTGTTTCTCGAAATAAGGCTAGGTTAGTTGCTCAAGGCTATAATCAACAAGAGGGCATCGATTATGATGAAACTTATGCCCTAGTTGCTAGACTTGAGTCAATTAGGATACTATTAGCTTATGCTTGTGCTTTAGACTTTAAACTATTCCAAATGGATGTAAAAAGTGCATTCCTGAATGGTTTTATCAATGAGGAGGTATACGTGGCACAACCTTCAGGATTCATTGACTTTGAAAAACCAGATCATGTTTATAAACTAAAGAAAGCTTTATATGGTCTTAAACAAGCACCCAAAGCTTGGTATGATAGATTAAAAGCTCCTTATTAAACAGAATATTAAAATAGGAATGGTAGATAACACTATTTTTACTAGAAAAAGTTCTATAAACCGCTTCATCACTTCAAATATATGTCGTTGACATCATATTCGGTTAGTCTTGTCAGGACATGTGTGATGAATTTCCAAAATCATGCATGCGAGTTGAGTGAGCATGATGGGCGACTTACTTCTTCCTTGGACTACAAATAAAACTAAGGAAATTGGAATCTTCTTTAATCAATCTATATATATTAAAAGAAATAACTTATGAAATTTGGCTTAGAAGACTCTAAACCAAATGATAACCCTCTATGTCATCTGATACCAAACTTTCTAAAGGACGAGAGTGTGTGTCGGTAGTTGTACCAAAGTTTCGAGGCATGATAGGTAGTTTATTATACCTAACGGCAAGTAAGCCCGATATCATGTTTAGTGTCTGCCTTTGTGCCTGCTTCTAAGAGGCTCCCAAAACCTCTCACATTAAAGCGGTTAAACGTATCTTTTAATACATTAAAGGCACTATGCACTTATGATTATGGTATCCTAAGGGATCGACATAGAAACAGTTGTATATGCCTACTCTGATCATGCGGGAGATTATGTGGATCGAAAGAGCACTAGCGGTATTTGTACGTTCGTAGGATGTTGTTTGACATCTTGGTTCTCGAAGAAACAAACCGCTCTTGCTATATCCACTACCGAAGCCGAATACGTAAGTGCCGGAAAGGCATGTCAACAAGCACTATGGATGAAACAAGCTCTTATCAACTATGATGTTCGACTCGATGACGTCCCGATCATGTGCGACAATAAAGGCGCGATTGACCTTAGCAAAAACCCGGTGCAACATTCATTGAACACAACACACGAAATTCGTCCCATTTTCTTGTGATAATGTCTAGAAAGGAATACCTCATCGAAAAAGTGCTGTACGTCGACAACATTGCCGACATTCTTACGAAAAACCCTTAAACGTGAATCGTTCTAAATATCCTACGTACTTAGTTTAGGAATGATGGAACTAATTTATAAATCACATTAAGTCAGCTTCTCTTCTTTTCTGTCTCAATTCTTGCCGTGTTCCATTCCGTGTCTTGACAAATTAATTCTTCATCCGAAGTAGTTTAAGCATTTTTTAATTCGCGAAATGTAATTAATATGTCACTCCTATTTGTAAAGAATTTTTGTCAAAAAACTGAGTCTAAAAAACCCCACGCTGAGGCGGCCACCTTACACCTAGCCCACCTAATATAATCTAGGTCCGCAAGCGTATGGGACGCATAGCAAACAATAATATTGAACACTTAACTAAATTTTCAAAAACACAAAACAACTCCCCATTTCCTTATCATGCAGCGATGAACGCTCATTAACACCAAACAAAGTACACAACACCAACAAACTCAACAATAAATCAACCACTAAAACTAAAATTAAAGATCAAATCAACACCTATAATCACTCACAACATTTTAAAGATCATCAATTGTAAGTCATTTCATCTATTATCTTTAAATTTGAGTCTAGGGTTCATGATGAACACTAAAATTAAAGTTGGGGATTTTTCATTTTTCTTTTAATATTGTACAATTAAGACTACTAGGATACAATGTATAACTAATATGCTTCTCGTAGACATTTGATTTGCATACATTAGTGAATTTGTTGAAAATTGATTTCGAAACAAAATCCCAATTTTATTTTCAAATTACTCATGTTAGGAACATAATGAAATTGTGGGTATGCATTGTCAATGCAACTTAAAAACGTTTTCAAACACATGCATAATGATCTCATGAACAAAGGTAGAGATACATAATTCATATGTATTTTTTCGACATGTTTGGATGAGCAAAATCAAACTAAGGAGCGTTGGGATTAACTCTTAAGATTTTAATTTTTAGGTCGAGTTTATCGTTACTCCACATCTGTCACACTTAGGCACACACTAGACACCTACTTCAATAACACAACCTTACTAAAGCTTGCACTCTTTTAATTAGGTGAAATGACGTTGGATGAAGAACTACGGTACACAAAATCATACGTCCCAACAATCTCAAATGAAAAATATCTTCCTAATAAATTAAAACCATTCATTCAAAACCTAGAGTGTAGACCAATTTATGAAGGTTGTTCAGTATCTTCTGAGTCTACTAAATATGATAATATTTAAATCATGTTTCAAACTATCAAACTTCTAAGTATATACGAACTTCACGAAGGGATTTGTCCAAGATTTATGCTTGAATTTTATTCCTCAATAAAAATTACTAGAGACAATGATCAAAATATCTTTTTAAAATTTTGGGCATTAAAAAGAACATTTAAACTCTCACTCGAGTCATTTGCCTCAATTCTCTTCATTCCATGTGAAGGAGACTGTTCTTATTCTGAAGATTCATCTCTCGACTCATTGAGAATCAATCAATCAGGAATCAAACACTACATACCAAACACACATTCCAACACCAAATGAAATTATTCAATCAATCACAACAACTAGACAAACCATATTCCCGAACAAAATTATCAAAGAAGAACTTTGTCATGACATGAGATCTTGGAATGAAATCATTCAAGATAATGCCTTTAACACTTAAAATAACTCAAACTTTCTTCCTGCATCATCATGTCACATGATGTATTGCATTCAAACACGTACTTCCTTTAACTTTGCTTATTTTCTAACCAAACGAGTTAAAAGGATTAAAAATCAACCAAACTCTCCAATGCCATATGGAATGATTCTAAATCGTCTATATAATCACCTCATCAAAATTAATCCTCATCTACAAAAATCAAAATATATATATCATATTGGCCATCCATGAAACCTTGGATTCATCCTACTCATATTCAAGCAATTATCTCCATATCCTCTGAAGAAGTTTCAAGCAATGACTCGAATTCCACTTAAGATATTTTTATTAAATATTATTGCTAGACATACGTACTATTATTATTGCTATGTAATAACCTCTATCTCACCTATTCTAGTACGTGTATAACTTTTCTTTGTCATTATTATTTCATGCTTGCTATATGACACTTTATGGATATTTATGTCATTTCTATGTTTCTACTTGGCCCAATGCCAGACAATCATACCTTCCAACCCATTTAGGAGTATTGTGGATAAAACGGTATTAATCGTTGTGGAAAAATTCGTAAGCACTTAGAGAACTGGCCCCTAGAAAAATGTCAAAGCGGCCCCAACTAATTTATATTTAGTGGACCGCCATATGGAGGTTTTTTAACGAGGAACACGCCAATTCTGGGGGAAACCACGAGAATTTATTCTTATGTCCCATCTTATTTCTGGAAACTGAGTGAGTCCTATTTCCTTAGGTACCAAGCCATTCTTTCATTTCTAAACAAAACACTTTTTGGAATCTTCACTCTTCATTACCATGCCTTTCCTAAAATTTAACTCATCTGATTTAGATGAAATCTCATTCTATATCCATTGTCTCAGAACACTCTCTTTTATTTCTATATCCGCTTCAACTTAATCTCATCTCAAGTTTTAATGTCAATAGCGGAGTCTAGCTCAGAAATCCACCTCGTGAAAACTACTCACGAAATGAATACCTGAAAGGGGCTCCATTCTCGAACCTTAGAAGAACAACAGTTCATGGATCTGATGAGCTCCATTTTTTTACCACCTTCTCCTCCACCAAATAGGATACTCCCACTTCTCCTATTCTAATAAATTCTCTCTCATATTCACCTCTTAGAAAAATGAATCAAATGACACGCATGGAAATTATATCACCTTATCAATCTGACTGTGTACAGTAAAATAAAAATTCTTCAAATAAAAAAAAAAAATGAGAAACACCAGAAAAGGGGCAGATTATAGAAAGCTACAGATTCCCTTCACCTCTTCCTACACTCACCATATATCCCTCCCCCTTCTTTAGATCAAGTCAACTTTCATTCAGAATTTTGTCATTGTTGCTTGATTACCCAAAATCTATTTTATACATTAAAAGATGACATAAATCATATCAAATCCCTCATCATTTGTCCTTTCACTCAATTTTCATTCACAATAACAACCTCCTCACCATAATTGAGCAATCTAGAAAACTCAAGTTCACCTTTTAGTAAATAAATCCATCTTTTGATTGAATGGTAGATGTTCTTTCTAAGCTCTTCAAGAATTTAACTAGTGTAGTGATCTTATTAGACTTAATTATGAGTCTCTATTATTTTATGATTATCTACTTTCTATTGTAATGATTCATACAAATATTGTATGAATTTGTCTTAGTTCGTATTAGCTCTAGTTTTATTCTATGTTGTATGCATGTATTACTTGCATTTGCTATTGTATGAGTTTCTTGATTGTTGAAGTGAAACTCTCTTCTCTTGAGGTGAATAAATCTCAATGTGAGTAGGATTAACAGAAGATGTTTGATGCACTTGTATCTCTCTAACTTTGAGTTTATGGTGAGCAATAATTTGCTAGACTAAGATTGATCCCTTGGTGACAAACCAGCGATGGGGAGTCATACATGACGAGGGGAAGTACTTGATATCGATCAGATATCTTTTATTCCTAAAAGATGGCTACTATCGACGGTCATCCATTATTGAAATTCGACAATATAAGGGGGATAGAAAGAGAATGAGAAACATAGCTCATTAATAATATGATAACAGAAGTTACACTATTTGATGAATAACTCAAAATGAGTTTATATTTTTAGAATTCATCATCAAAAGGGGGGAGATTGTTGATAGTAAACAAATAATGTCTAAACAGATTATTTGTATAAGTTTTCGAACACCCCTCTCAACGTTTTGAATAATAAGAACTAGAAAATGTAAGAAAAGTTTTACTCGATAAAATGTGAACTAGGGTTTAAAGAAAATAATATTATTAATCACTAAAGAATTCTATGTGTAGTAAGCTCAGTATAAGAGTAATCCACTAAAGGTGTAAGTTGAACAAACAAATCATTTAAGAAACATGAGTAGTGAGTCAAGATGAGAAAAAACTTATGTGTTATCTACAGTTATCCATTATACATTTTTACGAAAGAGAAATTCAACAAAAATAATTAGATATATCAAAGATATTTTCTGTAAATTTAAAAGAAAAGTTTTATTAAAAACTTAAAATTTGAAATTCAAATTTTCTCTCCAAAACCGAAGCTTCTATACCAGATATAACCTTTCCCACAAAAAGACAAAAAAAGGAGCATAGTCTACTAGGCGGGCCCTTATAGGCCTAGCGGCCCTCAGATATATCTGGGACCACCGGGACCGCCCCCAGTGACTGTTGAATTTTTCTGCCTATAAATATTGCTCTATTCCTTGCAGAAAATTAACCTTCTTTGCATTACTTTCTCACCACTTCTTTCTATCTCTAAATCATTCTTTTGGCACTAATATCTTTCTTGATTAGTATCTCTTGAATCTTGTTTCAACGTGATGCTAATATCTTTTTCTCATCTTTTCCCTCTCATCAAGTGCAAAGAGAAGAACATCGTTTTTCGCTAAGAAACAAAGTGTAGATTAGTGAGCTCTCCTCCTTTCTTTATAAGTATCAAATCTCGATTGTTAATTTCTTGTGTATTTGTGTGATTCGGATATTGTGTAAATGCCGATAGTGATATGATTAGTGATCGTGTAGTGATTGTGGTGGTAGATTGTTCAATAGCTAAGATTAGGATCGACATTTAGCTAGTTTCGAATAAAATAACAATAAGCGACGTTGGTAAACGGTTTTCTCCTCTTGAAGGGAGTTGTAGCATGATTAAATCTCGGTAGGATACTTACACACCTCCTCGGGGAGTGGAGTAGGGCGATAGAAGAGAGCTTGTTTAGTTGAACACTTATAAAATTTGGTGTCTTGGTTGATGTTCCTTCTCTCATCTCTTTATATTATTATGATTGTTATTTACTATTAGTTTAGATATTTACTTGGTTGATTCATATTGTTGGTTGGTTAAACATACTACTCGAATCTAAATATTTTGAAAGCAAAGTTTTAAAACGAAAACGAACCTGTAAACTATTCAACCCCTCCTTCTAGTTTCCACAGGTTTTATTGGCTAATTCGGGTAATAGTACTCGACGCCCTAACGTTGCTCTAGTTAAGCTTAACAAGCCTTGTTTCAACTTTCCTAAAGGTTTTTATCATTTTGGAAATAATTGTAAATTTATACATGGTGATGTATGCTTACACACACATCATTTGTATCCTGAAAAACACTAATAAACGGACTAAAAACATGGAATATGATAAATATTATTGCAAATAGGTTTGGTTTGTGTTTTTATGTCTTGCATGCACAAGGGATTGAAAATAAAGCAAAAAACGGTGACTTTCGATTAAGATTTGAAGACGTTTACGCATTTTTCAAGATCAAGACGAAGTCGTTAATATTTCCCGAGCATTCCATTGGAAAGAGTACGAAAAATCAAGTCCAACGGTGCTTTCATCTTTTATTAAGCCAGCCCGACACCATTTATATGGGTCGGACCGACCCATACTTACTAAAACCCAAAGATGTAACAAACTACTTGAATCCAACCCGCCGGTGGCTACACTCAGGACGTATACGCTACTTCGGGGACCTATAATGCGGGTGGTAATTCCTACCAACCCCAAGGTAACCGAAATCTGCTTAACTATCGTTCTAATAATTTCCTCGGACCACCCGGTTTCAATCCACCAAAAAATCAAAATCAAGGTAATAATCAGAGTTTTCAAAACAATCAAAACAGAAATGCCCGAAACCAAAATAGATTTAATCAAGGTTAGGGTTTTAATCAGAACAGAGGTCAATATTTTAACCAGGGTAATAATTACAATTAAAATCAGGGATATAATCAAAACCATAGTCAAAATTATAATCAAAACCAAGTTCCAAATCAATCTCCTTCTGATGAAGTGTTGAGACAGTTGTTGATATCAAACCAAAATCAACAGGCTTTTAATCAATCAATACAAAATTAAATGGCAGAAATGAAAAAGGTTCTACTTCAGAGACCTCAGGGTGCGTTGCCTGAGGAGATTAAAGCAATTACCATACGAAGTGGTAATGTTTTAGCTAGACCCTCAGTTCCACCACCTATTCCTTCTTCTTCTGAGGAGGAGGTGGAACAAGACCCGGAGACGATCACGGACTAAGTACTCACCGAGAGTACCACTAGAGTCCCACCTCCGGTAGTCCAGCCGTCTCCCTCTTTTAGACCTTCTGAGATTCCTCCCTCTCCTACTTCTTCTTCTTCTGAGCTTCCTAAGCGGAATCCTCATCAACCTCAAATTCCTTATCCCTTGAGGTTGAATAAGGAGAAGCTTTAATACAAGCCTGATATTCAAGTCCATAAGTACTTTCAAATGTTCAAGAAACTTCATTTCAATATCAGTCTTGCCGAAGCTTTAGCTCTTATGCCTAAGTACCATAAAATGTTAAAAGATCTCCTTTCCGATAAGGAGAAACTATTAGGATTGGCAAATACTTCTCTGACTGAAAATTGCTCAGCGGTCCTCCTCAAAAAGCTTCTCGAGAAACTTGGAGACCTTGGGAAATTTCTCATTCCATGTGACTTTCCTAAGCTTGAGAAATGCATTGCACTATCCGACTTAGGCGCCAACACTAACCTCATGCCACTCTCTGTATGGAAAAAAATGATCTTCCTGAATTTGTTCCTACTCGTATGACCCTCGAGCTAGCTAACCGATCTATTGCTTATCCAGCCGGTATAGCCGAGGTTGTCTTCGTACAAGTAGGTAAGTTCACATTCTCGGCTGACTTTGTTGTCGTCGACTACGATGCCGATCCTCGTGTTCCCCTTATCCTAGGGAGACCCTTCTTGAGGACGGCTCGTGCTCTAGTCGATGTCTACGGAAAATAGCTTATTCTGAGAGACGGTGATGAAAAATTGATATTTCATGCTGATAGCACTTCGAAACATCCTCAAAAGCATGTAAATGAGTCGATTAATATGATTAATTTCATTAACATCACATGCGAGGATCGTTTTGAAGAAGTGTTAAAAATTAAGAAATCAAATCATCCCTTCAGTGGCAGTACCACTTCTCCTTCTGATAATTTTCCTAGTCTCACACCTTTTAAGACTAGTGATTCTCTTCTCGAGGAGTTCACCGATGAACTCGCTCTTCTTGACCCATTTCCACCGGGAAATGAGGACGATAACTTTGATCCTGAAGCTGATCTAAGAGAAAATGAATATTTGCTGAACCGAGATCCGTCAACAGATTCTTCACCTACGACTGATATTGATATTATTGATCCCATTTTCGAGAGGTTCACTAACGAACCTATTCTCGTTTACTCATCTCCACCGAGAGATGACGATGATGATCTTTTCGACTTAAAGTCTGATAATGACGAATGGAAAAAGCTTTTGTATGGTGATAATTTTAATGACATTCACTCTGAAAAAGATAAAATCAAGGACTCTAAAATGAAGATTTTAATTAATGAACTTGAACTCCTGAATCAAATGTGTTACTTCCTCAGTTACTCGATTGTGACTCGACTTTCCATGAGGAGTTTCTTGAGATTGATACTTTGCCTTCATTTCCTCCGGAAATGAGGACAAAGTTTTCAATCCATGCATACTCGTTTATGGGAGCACTCATTTTGTCACTAATGAAGTAACACAAGATAAGAATTTAAAGGAGAAAACCTCGACTAAGGCTCCTTTAATTCTAGAGGAACGTAACTTTCTTTCTATCTCTTCTGATCAAGAACTCCTTTTCCCCTTAGAGTTATATGTGACTGAAACTTTGCTATTATTTTCATCTGAAAATGAGGACAAAGTTTTCAATCCCGGGATACTCATTTCAAAAGGAGTTTACTCTTTCACTCTGGGATTATCTCATCGGACCTATGAAACTTTCAAGATCATGAATGTTCATCCGAATATTTTGAATGAAAGTCCGATGAAGATTTTCCCATTCTTTTGTTTCTGCCCCAAGGACTAAGGAATTCGGGGTGAGTCAAGCTAGAGACTCGCACAAAAACAAGCACTTCTCGGGAGGCAACCCGTGTTATCTATCTATCAGTAGTAATAATAATATAGTTTAGTAGTAATAATATAAGTAGTTTAGTAGTATTAATGAATAAGTGTGGGGGTGTGCTTCTATCCTTGTTATGTTTCGTGGGGAACTATGTTGAATGAGCAATTGTTTACCTCCAAATAGGTTTTGGTTGTAAACGCCGTAGATACATCAGACATACATTCTTAACGAATTCTCAATTAGAGCCATTCTTGTAAAATACACCTTATGACTCTTAAGAGGTAGAAAACTACACTATATTATTTTAGAGTGTTTGGAAGCAAAATTCTTCATTTTGAAACACAAAAGACTACTTATTAAGTTCTGACCCAAAGTCATCCGAAGGTGTCTTTTAGGTTATTCTCAAAAATAGTAAAGCTTATTCATACTAAACAAAACAACTAGGAATGTAAAGAATCACTAAACCTGTGACATTTCGATGAAAACTCCTCCAACCCTCTAAGACATCACCCTTGGTGGATGATGACTTAGATAAAGAAGAAGCAATTAAGGTCACTGAAAAGAAAAACCTAGAAAATGACATCATGGATGAAACTTTAGAGGTTGATGAAACTATCAGCATTAAGGAATCTAGGAAACACCATTTGAAAATGTAATTGGAAACCTTAACCAAAAGAACCTTAGATCACTGCCCAAAACAAGTAACTTTTTTGTTGTATATCAACTATAGAACCTAAGTATGTGATATGAAGCTTAGGAGATGAAAGTTGGATAGTCGCCATGCAAGAAGAATAAATTAGTTTGTTGCTAAACGACGTTGGGGAGTTTGTTCCTCAACCTAGGAATATGACAATCAGGAAACTAAGAGGGTATTTAGAAATAAGTTACAAGAGAATGTATTGTTTTCTCGAATAAGGTTTAGTTAGTGCTCAAGGCTACAACCAAACAAAAGGCATCGATTTGATGAAACTTATGCCCCGGTTGCTGACTCTGAGTCCATTAGAATCATTATTAGCTTATGATTGTGCTTAATTTTTAACTTTTCCTAATGGTGTAAATAGTGCCATTCCTGAAAGTTTTATCAAGGAGGAGGTATAGTGGGGGCAAAACCTTCCAGGAATTCATTGATTTTGAAAAACCGGATCATGTTTTAAATTATAGGAATTGCTTTATTATGGTCTTATAAAACAAGCACCAAGCTTGGTATGATAGATTGAAAGCTTTCCTTATTAAACTGAATATAAAATGGGAATGGTAGAGAAATACGCTGTTTACTAAGAAGAAAAGTTCAAAATCTTATCTTTGTTTAAAATATATCGTCAATGACATTATATTTGGTTCGACTTGTCATGACATATGTGATGAATTCTGCCATAATATCTATGCTTGACGAGTTACGTGAGGAGCATGATGGTGAATAGAAAATAATATAAGAAGTAAGAGAACACAGAAGATAACGTAGTTGAGTTGATCATACGCATGAAGGACGGAAGGAGGAGTAGAGGTAAGCAGGGCGTCGAAAATAAGAGCAATGAAAACAAGGGAGATCATGCATACAGAAGAATATCAACTAATGAACGCTAAAGGAAGATCGAGGTAATACAGAGAGAGAATAGAATAATAAAAGTTAAACCTAAACACACAAGAGACCAGAGGCGAAGAGCAAAAAGAATACAGCAATGGAGGAAAAAAAATCAGCGAGGAACCGGCCTAGGCAACCGAGGCAGGACCAAAACGATATAGGGAGCGGCGCACAAAATCAATACAAGGAGGAACGAAGACTCAGATCTCATTAGCAGATTGTAAAATAAAATGAATAAGATATCGCAAAGGTAAAGCAGGAAAAGGTCAGGGCAAGGAAACAAATAAGGAAATCCGAGGAAGGGGAACGAGGTCCCATCTAATGGCGTCTACGAAAATGGAGCCTACACTGAACGTACACATGAGGGCTGGCCTGGCGAATCGTCAGAAGGTCATAGAACAACGCCTATTAAGGAAATAGACTATCGGGTTAAGATTAAGCGGTATGCGACGATAGCAAAAGGTGGAGGAGTAGTCCAGCCCCCATCCATATCCATTCGACCCCTAAGACACGGCAAAAAGACGTCTGACTACTCCTTATCTTCACATCGTCCCATCAACTCACCGGACCATCCATGTCACAATACTGCTCCTCAGCCCCCTGTCACCCGTAAATTATAGATATGTACCCTAAACCCACTTCCCATGCGCCACCCAAGGAATCGTCACCCTACCCCCTCTATCTTACCCCTCGCTTCATCGCTCATAACTCCACACTCCTCTTCCTTCTCCTTTCTTAAATTCTTCCTTGGATTTACAATAAAAACAAATGGAAGATGGTATTTTCTTTACTCAATCTAAGTATATTAAGAATTGCTTAAGAAATTTGTCTAGAAGAGTCTAACATTGAAAACCCCCATGATCCTCCGTTACTAAACTCACAAAAGATAAAGCAGTGTGAGTCGGTAGTTAGTACCATGTATCGAGGCATGATAGGTTGTTTACTTTACCGAACAGCATGTAGGCCCAATATCATGTTTAGTGTCTGCCTCTGTTGCCCGCTTCCAAGTGGCTCAAAAACATCTCATCTTGAAGCGGTTAGCATATCTTCCGATACACTAAATGCCTCTACGCACTTAGGAGTATTGGTATCATAAGGGGGACCGGCATAGAACAACCGTAGTATTTGCTGATCTCTGATCATGCAGCGAAGATTACTGTGGACCAAAAGAGATAGTGGTATTTGTACGTCGTGGGATGTTGTTTGACATCTTGGTTTCTCGAAGAAACAAACCGCTCTTGCTATATCCACTACCGAAGCCGAATATCGTAAGCGCCAGAAGGCATGTCAACAAGCATATGGATGAAACAAGCTCTCATCGATTATTGACATTCGACCGACGAACATTCCCATATTGTGCGACAACAAAGCGCGATTGACTTAGGCAAAAACCCAGGCAAACACTTTCTCGTACCAAACACATCGAATACGTCACACTTTTGGTATTGCTTAAATACACATACTTTGACCTTTATTAAAAAACGAGCTGAAATAACCAAATCCGGATCTTTAAATGCCAAGATACGCTTGTTTTGTAATTGTATTGTGCTTAGGATCGGATAACCAAGAAAAGGAACGAAAAACAAAGCCCACAAAACGACGAAACTGGTCTCGGATGGAAAAGCTCGGTGAAGGGCAAAAGCCAAATCAAAGCCATAGACCAGAAAAAAGTCAAAGTCAAAGTCAACTCAACACAATCAACAGTCAACAAACCAAAGCCGTAATTGAAGAATACCAATTGGTTGCAATCTCAACCCATCTGATTGGCCGGAAAGGCCCAATAGTATATTGTATGAAGATTGTGTAAGACAAAATGGGCCCTCAATCAGTGACAATAGCGAATTTGTGTGCAATTGACAGAGACTTGATGACTTTGAAAGGCCCGATCACTAGCCCTTGAACAAGCCTATCTCCTCGCCATTGTACACCACAAAACCCACCCAAACTATTATTGGGCCTTAAAAGCCCATACATTAGCCTAAAACCTTTATTGGTCCAAACACACTTAATTTTTTCTTTTTGTCTAGTTTTTTATGGGCTCCAAAATACAAGCCACTCAAAAACTTATTGGGCCCAATAAACCCATTGGGGCCCATTAATAACCCATGCCCAGACCCTGGCCCAAAACAATTTTTTATAAAACCTCAGGGACTTGAAATTTGTCAATTTTGAAAATGTTTTTTATAAAAGAAAAGTGTTTTAAAAATGGGGGACTGAATTTGCAAGTTTCTAAAACTTCTATCTCTTTATAAAACACAAGGGTTTAAATTGCCAATAGCTTATTCTTTCTTTAATTCTTTGTTTTTAAAACGCAAGGGTTGTTTATGCCACTTTCCAAACTCGCGGATAACTAAAAGAAAGAAAAGAGTGGCAAGTAACTAGAAGTTGGGGGTTTCTTTTTGCCCTTTTGAAACTTTTTAAAACTGCTACCCAATAACAACTCGTCCCCTTCAACCCTTCCCGCTAATACCTTTAAAAGCCCACCATCACATGTAGCCACTCCATTCCTTTACCCACACACTCGTTTACCCAGTCCCAACCTAAACCCACAATCCACTAACCTTTAAACCTGCCAAGTTGGCAATCTCACCAAACCCGAGCAAACATCAATGGTGGATTTGGTTTTAAAAGAAACACAAATGAAATGGAGGGCTAGGATTTGGAAGCTGAGCTTCACCTCACACAAGAAACACAAAGAAAGAAGCTGTGAAAGCCTTGAGACTTCTATAAAAGCAAGAAGAAAAGACAAGCCGGAGAGAATAGTTTTAACTTAGCTTTATTTTACTTAACTTTTTCTTACAAATTGTAGCTTAAGCTCCCAGCTTAATTTTTATTGTAACATTGTTGTTTTTAAGCAAATTAATTGAAATTTAAAGTTTATCTCAAGTTTCCTTAAATTTTCATTTGTAAGTTCTTAAATTCGTATTCAAATTGTGAAGAAAAGCATGTTTTTATGGGTGCTTAATAATTACATTATCCGTAATCTCAGTTTGTTTTAATTAGTTTTAAGTTAAATTAGTTAAAAAGTTCGTTTTACTTATTTAAGGGGGTGTTTGGCTTAAAGGGCAAAATGGGTCATAATGGGTTTTGCATGGGTCAAGCTCACTCAGCCAACTTTGGCTGAGTGAGTAGGCTTTATCAAGCCTCTTAAATCACTAATTTCAGTTTGAAAATCAATTTTTTAGAATCTTTTGGTTTCTGTCAAAATTTGGATAAGCTACATCAAGCACCAAGGGCTCAAGCTGCATAAGCAGCTTAAGCACATTGTTTGTGTGCTTGTAGTTGTTATTTCTAGCCTTTAGAACACCACTTGTTGCTGTCCTTGGGTTTGACTAAGTTTGAGTCAATATTTGGCTTTACAATTTTTTTTAGAACCCTCAAATTCAAGCCACAATTTCAGCAGCTTCTATTGTTTCCTAAGCTCTCACATTTTGAATATAAACTCACTAGTCATCCCTTTAATTCTGTTTGTGGTTTATTTTGGCCAATAAGCTCTTAAGAGCTTATTTTTCATAAGCCCAAAAAGCCCCTAGCCACTGCTGTTGTATCTCCCCTGGTGCTGAGCACCCAAACTCAGCCCTTTTATCTAGCTTATTTTACCCTAGACCTTAGGATTTTTTAGCTTTTACCCATAGCTTATTACTAGTCCTTTAAGCTCCCAAGATTTTATAGCTTATTTCCCTTTTTAGCTTAGCTTATTCTAGGCCTAAAGTAGCACTTTTTCTGTTTTTTATATAAACTGTTAATATAGCTTATTTCATTTCTAGCTTATTTTAGGGCTTAATCTAGGTTCCCTTAGCTTATTTAGGTCTCACTTAGGTTTGTTAGCTTATTCCCTCAGTTGTAGCTTATTTTGAGCTCTTAAGCTCCAAGAAAAAGCTCAATAAGCTTTTAAGCTTATTAACTTTCTGTCAGCCCAAAAGCTCACATTTTTAGCTTATTCAGCCCATTTCAGCTTATACCCCTTTTATAAAAAATGATAAGCTAAGTCCACTTTACAACTTTGCTTTTTTGACTTTAGCTTAAAAAGCTTTTAGGACTTAGGTTGTAATCGGGGTCCATCTCAGGGACCATTTGTGTAATTTCTATCTTTTTGGTTAACTTAGTTAGTCCCTAGTGTTAACTGAGCTGTTACCCCGTTAGTCCTTTTGTCCTCTCACTGTAAGTCCCTTAGGTTAACTTTAGTTAGTTTATTTAATTTAATTAATTTAAATTAGGTTTAGATTTAATTAGTTTAATTACTTTTAATTAAAACAGTAACTTTTAGGGCTTTTTATATTTTTAGATT
>BQNB010051466.1:28911-40976 GCA_026074375.1 Tanacetum coccineum | reverse complement strand
TTTACGGGAAATTCATTTAAGCTAATTC
The DNA here is from genome assembly GCA_026074375.1 of Tanacetum coccineum. Classification (NCBI taxonomy): domain Eukaryota; kingdom Viridiplantae; phylum Streptophyta; class Magnoliopsida; order Asterales; family Asteraceae; genus Tanacetum; species Tanacetum coccineum. Next base: position 40,948 of record BQNB010051466.1, on the reverse strand, counting down.
GGCCTAGGTGTCGGGCTAAAGCCTATTAGATCGGTCCATTAAAGGCCCAAACGTCCTATAAGGAGTCTAAGTCTCTTGTACTATATAAAGCCCTCTCCAAGTATGGAGAGGGTATTGCTTCTAATTTTCTCTAAGTCAAGTAACCATTTTCTCTCTTTTATTTCTCTCTCTAAGATTTTTCTCTTATTTTGTGTTTTGAGGTGATGAAATGATATCCTAACATGTGGTATCAAGACCCTCAAGTTGGGTTTAGTGTTTTTGTTGTTGGTACTTATTTGAGCTTATTTGAATTTTTTGGGGCTTATTTATCTCTGTCGTCTATTTGTTGTTGTTTAACACTAGTTTTAAATAACATTTTTAAATTTTTGTTTCTACTGTTTTTCTCATTATAAGATTTCATATAGATATAATTTATTGTGTCATTTGTTTTGGGCTAATTTTGGGTTGATACAAGTTTATGCATCAATTATTGTCGTACCGTTGTAGCTTATTTCCTTGGCTTAATAGCTTTTATGAAGCTTATTTGTACCATCTTCTTCGTTGCTTATTCCGGTGTATAAGTGCTTATTCTCAAGCTTATTTTTCTGGGCTTATTCAAGTTTTTGGTTAGCTTATTCTTATTGCTCTTGTGGTTTATACGGTTTGAACAAGAAAGGAGACACATCTCCTATTATTGTGGATATTGTTTTGTTCGTTTTGCAAAAAGACAAGGAGGTACAAGGACCACAAAAACTGTGAGCGATTTATACACTTGGTCTAAGTTTGGGCAAATTATACCTTGGATAACTAGGCGAAGTATACGTTTGTGTGTAGGCGAAGTATACGTTTCAACTGTAGGCGAAGTATACGTTTCAAGCTTAGGCGAAGTATACGTTTCAAGTGTAGGCGAAGTATACGTTTTGTATTAGGTGAACTATACGTCATTACTAGGCGAATTATACACCTTTGCTTTAGGCGGTTTATACAAGGTTAAACGTGTGTATTTCAACGTGTTTTGGGTTTTTGGTTTCGAGTGTCGGTTAATTACGGGTCTTCTAAATACAACCATTACGATCGCGATCCTTCGTAGATTATCGTAGTGTGTTCATTTGTTACCGACGATAATCGTACCGCTCCGCGAGATAGAAAATTGAAACATTGCAAATTTATAACTATTTCAAGGAAGAAGACGTAGTGCATGTGGCGGGACTTTGTTTTTAATAAACTAATTTCGAAAATTGGCAACTTTGGTCCCTGAACACAAGTCAATTTCACCATTAGTCCTTTCCTTGTTTATTAACCCTTCAAGTTAAATCTCCTTTGCGTTGTTGGTCCTTATTACCTATAATTTAACCTTTAACCCTTCAAAGTTAATCGTTATTGCACCGTTAGTATCTTTAAGCTCATTAATCATAAACAAAAACTCAAGTACTTCGATTACAACAACGATTTCAACAACAATTAATTATTATTTCATGGTTTTTTCTTGATTTTGTAAAATCCCGAGAAAGTTTTAATTCTTTTCTCAGTTTAAATCAAAGACTTGTAAAATCCCGTTAACTAGATTTTCATCACAACAACAATCACTTTACCTACTTAAGATCCTTGCATATCATTTCACATCACTTTTGCAATGTCGACTCAACAAGACATTTATGCTGCTAGTTTCGAAAACCGCCCTCCTATGCTTAACAAACAGAACTATGTTCCATGGTCTTCTCGTCTTCTTCGTTATGCTAAGAGTAGACCAAATGAAAAGTTAATCTACAATTCCATTATAAATGGTCCATATGTCAGACGAATGATTCCTGAACCAGGTGATCAAAACCGTGAAGTTCCTGTTAATGAAACCTTTCATGAGCAGACAGATGATGAACTCCCTGAAAAGGAACTTAAACAGGTTGAAGCCGATGATCAAGCCATTCAGACTATTCTTCTCCGTCTTCCTGAAGACATCTATGCTGCTGTTGATAGTTGTGAAACTACTTAGGAAATCTGGTTACGTGTTCAACAAATGATGAAAGGTTCTGATATTGGAATTCAAGAGAAAAAGGCTAAGTTTTTTAATGAATGGGAAAGTTTTACTTCTACTGATGGGGAATCGATTAAGTCTTACTATCATCGTTTCTCAAAGTTGATGAATGATTTCAAGAGAAACAAACATTTTCTAGAAAAGATTTCCAGCAATCTCAAGTTCCTAAACAACTTACAACCTGAATGGAGTTGACACGTTACCATTGTTCATCAAACAAAGGACTTGCATACAACAGATTACACTCAATTGTATGATTTCTTGAAATACAATCAAAAGAAGGTATATGATTTAAGAGCTGAACGACTTGCAAAAACACATGATCCTTTGGCACTCATGGCAAATTCCAACAATCTTTTCAATTATCCAGTGTTTCACCAAGATCAACCATCATCAAGTACCTACATGCAACAACCACAACCCAACAACAACTATAACCCACAACCATCATTCAACCAGAACTACATACAACAACCAGTGCCAAATCCCGAAGATATTATAGATCCCACAACCGCAATGAACATGGCACTTGTTCTAATGGCTAAGGCATTCAAACTAAACTACTCAACACCAACCAACAACAACCAAAGAATTTCATTAAACCCTCGTAATAGGCATATTGCTTAACCGGGTATGAATATGGGTCAAGACAGACAGATGTAGATGCTTAGAGGCAATGGTGGGAATCAATTTAGACAGTATGCTAGGCAGAATGTTGGGAATCAGAATGGGTATAATGCAGTATAGAAATAGTCGGAATAAGTGTTTTAGAATATATTTTCATAATCCGTCTTTCGTGCGAATGTTGGAAATACAGAATTGGCTTATTGTTATTCTGGAAATGCTAATCAGAAATCCGAATAGAATGTAATGTTATAGCAGCACGGGACTAGGGTAATACTATAGGAATAAAGTGTAATCAGATAATGTTACACAGCAGAGGATTGGTTCTTCTGCAAGGATCGCACAGTTCAAACCAAGGATAAAAAGGAAGCTTGCTTATCTTCGAAACTCAGTTGTATTAATGCTCAAAGAAAAGCAAAATTCCAACACCAAAGCTGAAGAATTTTGATTTGATGCTGCTGCAGCGGATCAGTGATGAGATTGAGGAAGTCAATTTTGCAAACTCCATTTTGATGGCTAATTTTGCAGCGAGCATCGACGATCCGGTTACTCAGACTGACAAGCTCTCTGTCTATGACATCTACGATCAGCTGAGGAACACAACTATGATAATTGTCTATGATAATTGAGAATTTTTAATATGTTTTACTCATGAGGATCGGTATACTGAGTCTAGCTCGAGACCATTCCAAAACCTACATACAAGAACAACAAATATAGTAAAGTAATTTCTAAGGTGTCTATTCGTGAACAAGATGGGGAACAGTAGAACAACATATTGCAACTGTTGAGGAAACACGTGCTTATTTTGAATAATTATATAATAATTTAGCAATTGAAGTTGAGAAAGTCAACATGGTCAATCGCAAGTTGAGAGAAACTAATGCTGATTTGACCACTAAGCTTGCTAGATATAAAAATCAAGAAAAGTGTTTTGAAATTAGTCAGGAAAAATATGACAAACTTGAAAGGTGTTATCAAAAGTCTGTTTATCAAGAGCAATGTCTTACTAAAAAGATAAATGCACCTCAGTTAAGTTCCGGTAAACAAATAACAACTTTGAATGAGGAAATTTCAAATTTAAATAACTAGCTTTTGAAGGAAAAGTCAACTGTTTTTTATTTTCTTCTTGAAGAAAAGAAAATGTTGAAGTCTGATTTCAAAGTACGACGAACGAGCTTCTTGACAAATAAATTCAACTTAGAATAAGATAAAGGGAAATAGATAATATTTTGGTTGAAACGGGTCAATCGATTCAAACGATGCACATGATTTCACCTAAGCCAGACTCATTTTACCATACCGAACAAAAAATAGCTTTGGGTTATCAAAATTCTTTTTATTTCAAGCAAGCTCAGCAGAAACAACAGAGTTTGTATAATGGCAAAGTTCTATTAAAACAGATCCTCCTGCATGTATATGATTCATAGGATGTTGGGATTAAAAGGCATCATGAAGTTTAATACTGCCAGGTGGAATGTTATCGCTGTTAAAAAAAAATACTCTAAAGTAGTTAGAACTGTTATGGAAAGTTAGTACGTTCAGTACAATGTTAGAATGTTAATGATCTATTAGAAATATATAGTGCTAAGAGAGTTAGACTGCTAGTAGTAAAGTTAAGACTGCTATTACACATCAGTGACTACTGTTAGTTATAATATTATTGGCTAGTACTAAAGTTACTACTATTTCTATGTTTAATTATAAACCTGCTGGTACAAAAGTTACAAGCTGCTTATTACAACTGCTAATAAAAGTTACTACTGTCAGAAAGATAAAGACAAGTAAAGAGATAAGGATTGTTTGAAGAACAAGAAAACTTACGAAGATAAGTATTGAGTTATTTTTGTAAAAGAATGGATTAAGTTTATTGTTTAAAAGATCAATGATTAACATAGGAAAGTATGTAAGAGCCTTGAAGGACTCCTTGGTAATAGCATAAAATGGAGTCTAGGTGTATAGAAATTCAATGTAACCAAAAATGATCGTTGTCAAACTTCAATGTTGTAAACCCTAACACTATCAAAGAGTGTTCGTATTAATATATTGGAGCTTATTGTTTTAATTGTATTTCTGTGTGTCAAACATATATTACTTTCATTCTTCTTAGTGGTATAAACTAGATTCCACATAGTTTATATCATACACTCAAAGTTTTAATCTTAGTACCTTTGGATTTATTCAAAATATGACTAAACCTTACATCAAGCTAAATTAAAGATCTATTCATTGGGATCAAAAAGTGGTATCACATAGCTTGTATGTGAAGCTTTGAATAAGAAGAAACAAAAACAATATATACTAGATCAATTTCTCAGTGTTAAGATGGAAGCAGGAACTACTACTACCTCAGCTGACATCAAGACTGCCTATCCTCAACCCAGGGGACTATGATCTCTGGTTAATGAGATAGAACAATACTTTTCTTATGACTTAAATACTCATATGGGAAGTAATTAAGAATGGTAACAAAGTGCTGAAGAAAACTGTTTGAGAAACTGAGCCAGGTAATAGAACCTACTACTGCAAAAGAAAACCCAAGAGACATGAGGAATGAGATGAAAAGCTAGAATAACTCTGATGAAGGTACAGCCCAAATAAGGATCAACTGTAAATTCATTCAAACAAATAAGGGAAAACAACTCAAGAGGATGCCATAAGAAAGATGGAATGGGAGGAAACAAGGAATCCAAAAAGTTTAGAGACCTACTTCAAGCTAACAATATGAGAACTTTTAGGACCAAGCTTATAAATAATGGGATCAAACTTTTTGACAGGTTTAAAAAAACTTATATGTCGTTGAGATTCAAGGTGAATATTACAACAAGAAGACATAACTTAAAAACTATTTAGAAGTCCCCCTTCCATCTAAAAGGACACTCAATGCTTTTAAACTGGAGGACCAAAGAGTAGATAGAGACCATCATTTTTGGATGACTTTGTCAACAACATGAAGAATATATGAACCATGAACTTGTAGGATCATCAAGAACCAGCCAAAATCCATAAAATGTATCTTGTGTCCTCGAACACCACTAATAGCAACTGCAACAGCAACACAAATGAAGCAGATAACAACTAACTTATGGATTAGCCTGCTCATGACTCAATGTAATCCTACATTTGGGATAACCTTAGGATGCAATAAATTAGCCTTTTCCCTATCTAGACACCCAACACATCCTCTCCTCGCTCAACTTGCAAGAGAGGATCTAGAACAAATTAATCCTGATGACCTTATAAGAAATGGATTTACAAAATGGGATACGGCCATGCGGACATTAAGCTAGGAGATACAATCCATCCGGACAGGCAGGAAGTTGAATAAATGGACAAGAGGTTGGATTTTGACAGGACTAAAGTTGAGTGCTATAATGTCATAAATATGCGGTCACTTTGCAAGAGAATGTTAGAGCTCCTAGAAACAAGAAAACAGTAAGAGAATAATAAAATGAACTGTGACAATGAATCTCCCTCAAGAAATGCCTTGGTTTGCTCAAGATGGAATTGGAGCGTATACTGAGCTACCGAAGCTGAAGAAGAGATCTTTACAAACTTGCATTAATGGCAATAACATCTTTAGGAAGTTCTTCCAGTGTCAGATTCTGAGATAGATTCTTGTTCTAAATAGCAAGTTGTAAAGCTATGCTACGCTCCAAAGAAACAATAATGAAAATAATTGTCTTCATATTGCAAAATGTCCTCAAATTAATTTAGATCATTATAACAGCAAGGTTTAGAATCAGTAGAAGCTATACCACTCACTATAAGAAAAAATGATGCTTGTGTTTGAAGAGAGCATAATATTTTAAATCTTGAAGTTAAAAACTAAGAGATAATCTTTAGCTTGAAAACAAAAAGAAACTGGAAATACAGAAAAAGAAAGAATGAGTTAAAACTAACATTAGAGAATTTCAAAATTCATCTAAATCATAAATATTTGCTGAAAATCAAGTCATTGACAAGTTTAAAACTGGACTAGGATATAATGCAGCTTCTTCTACGGTAGCTTCTCCTGCAGTAGAAAGCTTTGTGAAATTCATCTAAGATTGTTAGTAAATCATTAGAAAATAAACCAAATATGATAAGGTGATATCATGCAGATCCCCTACCTTTACAAAGGAAATGCATTCCTTAAAAACCTCAATCTACCGATATAAAGCTGAAATATTGAAAGTGAGAATATGGATTTTATTACTATTGTTACACCTAGTAATGGTAAGAAAGTTGAGTCAAATCAAAGTTTGCTGGTGTAATAAGTACCGGTGATGCAGTAAGAACCTAAAATTGTATAGGAAGACATCTTTTAGACCTCCAGTCATCGAGGACTGGAATTCGAAGAAAGAAAGTTGATGTAGAATATACATAAGATAAAACTTTAACCCTAGCACTGAAAAGATAAAATTTGCTAAGTCTGCTAGGGAAACACCTAAACAAAACAAACCACTAATCCTAGAGGTAAACCAAAGAAACTGAATAATCTAACTCTCCCAAAAACTAGGGATTGACTTTAAAAATGATTAATTAAAGCTTGTTTTTTTGGTGGAAGTTATTGTGAAAGCATCATCTATAGTGTGAGCTAAAAAGTTATAAGAACGGTAGGTGGCACCACTCAAGTAGGGTGAATCACAAGAACTTTGCTAATAAAATGACTTATACCCCTCAACCTAACAAAGCTATTATTCACAACAGTAAATTAACTAGGTCTGGCAAAATTAATACTGCTGGTATAAGTGTTAATACTGCTGTCAGTCCAGCTAATATTGCTGGCTCAAAACCAACTGTGAATCATCCTAGACCAATATCAAATGCTTACAAAAAGGGATATTCACAAGTCATAAGGCCATTTAACAAGTATTCAGCAAACAAGAATAGAATTTTAAATAAAAAGGTTAATACTACAGTCATTGGTAAAAGATACTACTGCAAGTATTAAGCATTAGTAAATGAAAACAAGTGAAAAAGGGGTTAATCGTAAAGAGCCCAGCATGGTGTGGTTTGAAAAACCTAAAAATAGTTAAGTGCATTGAAATATTTTCATGAAATATTCTACATTGATGCAACGAGGCAGATCCAAAGTTTAAATGTCTTGGTCCCCAAAAGAGTCCTAATTCTCTTATTATGTTGGCAGGCAACCCAACAGCAGAAAGAGTAACAAGGAAAAAGAGGTTATTGACAGAGGTTGCTCACTGCACATGATTGGATAACAAATGCAATCTTACTGATTAATGAAGATTATTGATGGTTTGATTTGTTTCCTTGGAGATGGCAAAGGTAGAAATTTCTAGTAAACGGTTAAATAATTGATTGCTAGTCATTGGATTACTCAATCATTTAAGCTAAAAATTTATTGGAGACATGATTGATGAGGTTTGAAGTTAAAACTAGTAGTTGTAAGGTTAATACTGCTAGGCATAAAATTAGGTACTAGAACTGGCAGCCAGGGGCATAAAAAAAGTACCGTTGAGCCAAAGTTAGTACTGCTGGGATATCATTAGAGTTACAACTGCTGAGAAAATTCTTAACCTTTGAAGCATTATTTGAGGGGAGGTCAATTGAGATTGAATGAAATTGATTGAAACATCAAGTAGATATAGATGAAGGGTCAGGACAACCCACTGATCCCCAACCCACATCCATATTTACTCAACTCTACAATAAAGAAACCAATCATTGTTCCATCATCATATCAACCCAAAAAGACCCACAAACCTAGGAAAGCCATAAGTACCACTGAGATATCTCAGTCTAGTGAACCTATTAAATCTTGTTGCAGATGAGACTGTCTATAAGGAGTGAAAAGACAGAATGGAAAGGGCTGCCACTACCGCTTCTAGCTTAGATACAGAGCAGGACAGTGGTAACAACAATAGGACCCAATCTATAGCAACACTTAATGAGTCAAATCCTTAGGGAACTGATTCAGGTAGTGGTCCTAGGTGCCAAGATACCATATTAGGGGGGGGGGTGTAGATGCTCAAACTAGGTTTAAGACTACATCTAAAAAGTCCAATGATCCACCTCTCTTAAGAGGTTACACACTTGGAAGTGGGGAGGACAGTATGAAACTATTGGAATTGATGGAACTTTGTACAAAATTGTCAGATTTGGTGAGCAAAAAGAAAAGAGAGATGTTGTGAGTTGAAAAACAGAAAGAGAGATGTGTGAATAAAAACAGAAAAGAGTGATTTTGTGAGCAAAAAGAATTGAGAGATATTGTGAGCATAAAAACAGAAAGAGAGCTTGTGAGAAGAACTAATTGATGATAGAAGTCCTTTTTGGAATGAAATTGAAGTTAATGCTGGTAACTCAAACTTAATGTTGTTAGCCTTAGGTTAATACTGGTAATATAACTTAATGCTGCTAAGCATAAAGTTTCTACTGCTGGTATACATTAATGCTGCTAAGCTTACGTTGATGCTGTTGAGTTACTGCTGCCGGGTTACTTACTACTGTTAGGCATAACATAGTGCTGTCAGTTTAAGTTAATGTTGTTAGGCATAATTTAGTGCTGCCAGTTCAAGTTAATGCTGCTGAGGGTGATTTTATAAATACTTCGATTCAGGGTTTCATTCGATTCTTTGTTCGATTCCAATCATTCAAACGCTCTCTAAACGTAAACCCTAACTCAATTTCATCTTTAATCATCAAATCACAAAACAATGTCAACCCTAACTTTTGCTGACACTCACAATATGGTCGCATTCTTGGAAAAACCTGCTGAAAGTGATGGGTTTCATGAAATTATTGATTTTCTAAATGCTAACCAAATTCGTTATGCTTTAACTGTCAATCCTACTATCTATACATCTTGCATTGAACAGTTTTGGGCCACAGCAAAGGTAAAGACGGTTAATGGAGAACGTCAGTTACAAGCCCTAGTTGATAAGAAGAAGGTGATCCTCACAGAGACAAGTATTAGAAGTGATCTTCACTTAGAAGATGCAGGTGGTATTGATTGTTTGCCAACTGCTACAATTTTTGAAGAACTGGCAAGAATGGGGTATGAAAAACCTTCTCAAAAGCTTACATTTTATAAAGCTTTCTTTTCTCCACAATGGAAGTTTTTAATTCATACCATATTGCAATGCCTTAGTGCTAAGACCACTGCATGGAACGAATTCAGTAGCACTATGGCCTCTGCAATCATATGCTTGGCCACAAACCAAAAATTTAATCTGTCCAAGTATATTTTTGATGCTATGGTAAAGCACTTAGAGGGAGGGGTTAAATTTCTGATGTATCCACGATTTGTACAAGTATTTATCAATCAGCAGCTTGGGGATATGTCACATCACAAAAAGATTTATGTTACCCCCTCACACACAAAGAAAATCTTTGCAAATATGAAGAGATAAGGAAATGAATTTTCTGGGAGAGTAACACCTCTGTTTGCAACAATGATGGTTCAAGCTAATCAAGAAGAGGGTGAAGATTCAGACATTCCTATTAATTCTCAATAGACACCCATTACTACTCAACCATCTACATCTAAACCCTAGAAGAAACAGTCTAGGAGGAAGCAGACTAAGAATATTGAAGTTCCTCACACTAGTGATTCTACTGCTGATGTACCAAATGAGGAACATTTATCTACACATTCTCATGATCCACTGCTCAGTGGTGAGGATAGAATGAAACTCACTGAATTGATGGATATGTGTACTAAATTGTTTGAGAGAGTCCTTGACCTGGAACATACTAAGACTGCTCAAGCTCAGAAGATCACAAATTTGAAGCTAAGAGTTAAAAAGTTAGAGAAGAAAGCAGGGTTAAGAACTTACAAATTCAAGAGATTGTACAAGGTTGGAGTCACAAGAAAAGTAGCATCCTCAGATGATGAAGGTTTGGGTGCTCAGGAGGATGCATCCAAATAGGGGAGGAGTAGAATTGAAGCCATTGACAGAGATGCAGAAGTAACTCTGGTGGATGAGACTCAAGAGATGAATGATGACAACCTGATGTTTGATATAGATGTGTTGGAAGAGCAAGAAAAAGATGTTGCTGAAAAGGAAGTTAGTACTGCTGATCCAGTTACTACTGCTGGTAAAGTAGTTACTATTGCTAATGTTGAAGTCAATATTGTCAAAGCTCCTACAACAAATATGGATGAGTTGACTCTGGCTCAGACTCTGATAGAAATCAAAGCAACTAAACCCAAAGTTGTTACATCTGCTGCTACAACAACTACAACTACAAGACCCAAGGCTAGAGGGGTTGTAGTTCAAGAGCCAAGTGAATTCAAAACAACACCATCATCTTTACAAGCATCACAACTTTCACAGGTTAAAGACAAAAGCAAAATAATAATGGTGGAGCCTGAAGTGCCATTAAAAAAGAAAGATCAACTTGCTCTTGATGAAGAAATTGCTAGAAATCTGGAAGCTCAGTTGCAAGCTGAACTTATTGAAGAAGAGAGGATTGCAAGGCAAAAGGAAGAAAAAGCCAACATAGCTTTACTTGAATCATGGGATAACACACAAGCTATGATGGAGGGAGACTTTGAATTAGCTTAGAGGCTACAAGCAGAAGAACAGGGAGAAATAACCATTGAAGAAAGATCAAGATTGTTTGTAGAGCTCATGGAGAATAGAAAGAAACACTTTGCAGCATTAAGAGCTCAAGAGAAAAGGAGCAAGCCACCAACTAAGGCACAAAAGAGAAATACAATGTCTACCAATTTGAAGAATATGGCTGGATATAAACACAATCAGTTAAAGAGCAAAAGTTATGATGAGATCCAGGACATGTTTGATAAAGAGATGAAAAGGGTAAACACTTTTGTTGATATGTGTAACACCCCCAAAATCTGGTACAACGCAGCGGAATGGCAAGGTTGGGGTGCTACTTCAGGGCACAAAGGACAAGTCATAGAAAACGACCTCAAAAGAGACGTTTTATAAAATGTCACATTCAATTTAATTAAAAATGTCAGAGTTAAATAGGTTCCATTTATAATGTATTAGAAAACATTGTCAAAACGTTTGTCAAATAGTACTCAAGTTATTAAGCCTTCAAAAATATATATCCGCGCGACTCGAATGCTCCCAATGCTCCACTAGCAAAATAGTAACCTGAAAATACATGCTAAAACGTCAACAATAATGTTGGTGAATTCATAGGTTTAAGTAAAAAACAGTATTGAAATAATTTAAGAAATATTTCAGAAGAAAAGTAGCGTTACAACATTTAAAAGTGTTATTTCCGAAATCCATCAGTGGACCACAAGATCGAAGTAATGGTGGACTAAGTATGTATTCCGAAGTCCAAAACAAGTAAGGTAGACAAGGGAAACACATTCACCAAGTCTAAATATATATTATTGCACTAATTTCGGCACATATATGCTATATATGATATATTTTTGTAACTTTTATGTATTGGGTATAAATGTGGGTATTT
>BQNB010051466.1:0-18608 GCA_026074375.1 Tanacetum coccineum | reverse complement strand
TTCATAAGTATATTAGGTCTCGGTCACTAAATTAATATACGTTGTAATAGGCTAGAAGGGTAAACGGGCTCGTAAATGTAAGCTAATATTGTATGTGTATCGGGCTAAAGCCCAAGTCAATCTCGAGCCCGGCCCAAGTAAAAGCCCACACGCCCCATGTAGTTGTGTAGGGTATATATACCATTTTCCATCAAGGAAAATGGTGTTGGTTCATTTGTAAACATTTTGTCTTGCAAGTAAACTTCCCATTCTCTTTCATTTTCTCTCTCTAGTTTCTCTCTCTACAATTCTCATAATTTTCTTCTCTTTTCTGCTTGTATTCGAGCAACATGATAATGAAGTGAAGTGATATAGGGTAATCGACACATATGTTATCCGAATTTTTCTTATTTTTTTCACCTATCTGGTGGATTCTTTTTTCCTCTCTCCTCCGGGAGTGAGGATATCATTTTTGACCCCGACATCTCTGCTTTTAATTTTTCTTCTCTAGAACTGTTGGCATATGAATGTCCGATGGAAGTTTGCTCTTCCACTTGTTTCGTCCCGAATATTACGATGATATAGGGAGAGTCAAGATAGAGACTCGCACAAAAAACAAGCGCTTCGTGGGTGGCAACCCATGCTTATCCTTAGTAATAGTATATTAGTATAATATTTATAAATAAGTGTGACGAGAGGAGGCTCGCCTTTTCCTTTCTCGTGTTTCATGTTTTGTGTTTTATGTCTAGGATTGCCCGGATTATGAAGACTCTCGTTTCGTGGTTTTGTCAGTCGTTCACTTGTCTTCATATACTTCGCACGCTTATATATGGGATACGTTATCTAGATCTATTGATTAATGTTTAATTCTTAGTAGCAGATAATAATAAACGGGCTTTAGATTTGTCATAGATACACTCTATTTATTTGGAGTATGCCTAGAAATTAGTTATGGCAGTGACCAATCTCACATGGGGACAATGTGTAGTTTACCGTATGGGGGATATTTCGTATTTGATCTTACTTGCATTTGCTTGTCTTCACGTAACCTGTATTTTCCACCAAAATTGCAAAAAATATGCCAAAATCAAAAATTTTCAAAAATTAGATAGTGTTTTGTCCACGATGTTTTGTTTTTTTAAGGAATAATTTTGGGACTTGATCGTGCATGTTGCTCTCTAGCTTGCCCCTTAACTATTTAATTATTTAAGCATTTTGCTAGTCATTTTATACAAGAAGCTTTTAAAACACAGATATTCTAGCTTGTGAAAAAGAGCCATGATGTTAGCAAGTTTCCATGATAGACTTTAAAATTGCTAAGTTTTTTATTAGACTAAGCATTAGGAATCTTTTGTTTATTAAAGATTTTAAATTTGCGAAAGAACGTGAAAGATAGATTTTTATATAGTTAGATGTAACAAATAAGAGTAGTTAGATTCTTTAAGCTTCATAGAGGTTAATTGTGGCTTTTTTCTCCCATCAGCTTTCAACATTATATAATTATTAATAAATAAAGTTGCTTTGGTTTTTTGCGATTTCTTAGTATACGTTCTTTCGTTAGAGATCCTTCTGGTGAAAGTAAGGTACAACATCGAGGTTTTGTTCAGTGTTGTGGAGAATAGGACTACCGATTCCTTACGGCTCGCTACGTTTGTCTAGGTAGTTAAAAAGACCACCGGACTTGAAATTTGACTTTAATAATAATAATGCTATGTAATAGACCTCGAAGCCGAAAATAGATCCACTACCTTTTTGCCGGCTCACATTACGATGGGTAGTCGTTTAAAGGTGGTAGAGATAATAAAAATAATAATAATATTATACTGTGGGCTGATAAAATGTTTTTTTGCCTCTTGCCGGGCTCACAACCCGATGTTGTGGCAGTCTTCTAATATGGACATTGCTAATAATAATCCGAGACTGATAAAAGGTTTGCTGCATCTTGCCGGTCACAACCGATGTTGCAGCCTTCCTAAAAGGATCAAGGTATTTACGAGGGTCAAATAAGACTCATGACCTATGGTCGGCTGCATACCGACTGTGGCAGTTGTTTAAAGGACCGAGGTTTAATAATGTTGCTATAATAATAATAATAAAGCCAAAATTTGACTCTGGGGTTATCTAAAAAGGATAACCCCTAAATCATGCGAAATTAGAACCTTAATGTGGACCTTATTCTCACCATATCGTCTCTTTAAGAAAGGATTTCAAACTAATTATGGTCTAAACCGGGTTTTACTTTATCTAAATAAGACATTAATTTATTTGTCACCAATAATAAAAATAAAATCTTTAGAGGATTTAGAAATAAGGGAGCGGAAAGTAGCTATGCATCCACAATTAGCATTTATGAGTAGTGTCAACATCTTAACTTGTATTTAACAATGATTTCATTTTAAGCTTAGTTTGGGGCAGGTGAAAAATCGAGGATGATGAATTTATCCTTTTTAGTGTTTCTTGTTTCGTGAAGTTATGAATAAATGCATAAAAATGGTAAAACGGGGTGCTTTTCAGAACTAGTAAATTCTTAATCCCTTTAGATGAACACTTAGCTACTTGTGGAGATCTTTATGACCCCTTAGATCGTTATTAAGACTCATCTAGGATATAGTAACAATGATTAATAAACTTGCACAGCGGAATAATAAAACAGAAATCAGAGTTACTTCAAGGCTTTCTTTATTCATTATATCCCCAATGACGACTTTGGTCCTTTTGTTTCCATCTTGTTTCATTCGTGTTTTGTCTTATCAACTCAAATATAATTCCTAACAATCTTACCCTAGTTGATAATGACAAAACCAAATAAGCACGAACTTCCCCTGAAGTTAATATACGAATGAAAACTTCCCCTTAAGCTACCAAGGATCTACAAGTTGCAAATCATCAAATCTTCTTCCCCTTTTTGTCATCATCAAATCGAGGACTAAAGTATGTAACTTTGATCTTCACAACCACGAACCAATATTACACTTCTAATCCAAGCCTTCTATCTCCTCAAATTACCCACCATTAAGCACAATAATAAAAATGAACTTGAGTAGTAGACACTCACACTAGCAGTAGTAATAATGACTAGTAGTAGCAAAAACTTTCACCTCGATGTAGCATTTCATTAGGCAGATTGAAAACCAGCTTAATCATAGGGTTAAGATTATTAGATCAGATAATGGCACTAAATTTAAGAATATAGATATGCTTGAATTTTGTGGAAACAAGGGAATAAAACAAGAGTATAGCAATGCCAGAACTCCAACCTAAACTTGTGTCTTATATCTTGTTTATCCACGCAACATCGAACTCATACCAAGACCAAAATATAAGTAGATCACAATCTCTTGACAAAATCCTCATCTATGAGACACATATCTAAAGTGATAGCAAATGTGAGCATTGAGCTCCATAAGAAAAATCACACACCTTTGCTAGATTCGTCAAGTCTTCGTCACAACGTTATAAGCACGAACAAGTTACCTCATCCTAAAAGGTATGATAAAACACAAACCCAAATAATTCCACTTCAACTTCAAATAGGTCATAAACAACCTTCTTCGTAACCAATTCGAACAACTAATCCAAAATACGAGCCTTTGAAACTTTTAGGAACATTTAAACCAAAAACCTTCCAGAACAGAAATTTTGACACATCTTTTCTTCATAAAGTTGACACCAACAAAAACCTTGAACAATCCTAGATATCGAGAGCCACGAGGCTCTGATACCAATTGTGGAGATCTTTATGACCCTTAGATCGTTATTAAGACTCATCTAGGATATAGTAACAATGATTAATAAACTTGCACAGCGGAATAATAAAACAGAAATCAGAGTTACTTCAAGGTGTGGGTTATGTGTTATTTGTGTTTATACGTGTTTATATGTGTTTATATGGGATATGTGAGATTGGATAATCAATCCATTGAGCGTGATCGTCTCATTTGGGATTGGATTTGTGTTGGATTTTGTGGAGTTCATTTCGTTCACTTTTGGTGACAAGGAAATGATTTTGGTAATTTAAGCAGTTTCGGGTTAATTGTGCATTTTATAGCATAAGGAGTCAAGGCTTTACATGGAACTATTAAAGATATTAATGAGTTTGACCAAATCTTTATCCTTTATCTTTATCACTTTTTGAGACCAAAACTTGGTCACGAAGTGTGCTTTACCATGGGAAACTAATTAAAAGATATATAATGAGTATGACCAAATCATTATCTCTCATCTTTATCTCTTTTCTTTTGACCAAATCTTTTATTTTCTCTACATCTTGTAGAAATCATACCATGACACATTGGTCCTTTAAATCCCAAACCCTCCCCATTGTGAGAATCGGTCGACCAAAAGAGAAGAGAAGGAGAACAAAATTAGGGTTTTGCTTTTATGAAGAAAACAAGTTCTAAGGTAAGTATTAATTAATCTTTTGTTAATCATTAATCTCTAATCATGTAATAATGATTATGATGGATAATTATGGTTTTATAAAATCTGTAATTAATGATATTATAAACATGTTTTAATGATTAGGGTTTAATTAGGATCATATGGGTGTATTCGTTAGGGTTTAATTCGCGTTAGAATTTGATTTAGATTAGGGCAGAATTTAGGGCTGTGTTGTTCGGCTGTTATCTCAATGATGGTAATAGCTTTTGTTAAGTTTCTGGTATCTATGACGTAGCTCAGAGAGTCTAGTTTCCAGAACATCCGGCCTCGAAGGTTTTTGAGGTCGGGAAGTCAGTCAAAAGTTGGTTACACCAAAAGTGGTCAAAACAGTAAATACGGGTCAGATTTAGGTCAGATTACGAGGTGTAAAACCCCTACTTAAAATTCAGATTAGGATTAGAAAATCTACAGGAGTTTATTTCTATGTGTCTATTAGAAATCCCCCAAAGGAGAGCTTCTGAATTGGAGTCTAAGTATGGTTTTTAGGTCCAAACTTTTTAGTGTGCGATCAGATCCGAAACTGAGTAGTTAAAAGTTTGATTTTATTTGAGGCACTTAAGAAGGGAAATAAATTAGTGGAAAAATCATGGAGTTAGTAGACTCATGGTATTTAACCTGTGATTTTTGGTAGAATTTATGAAGCTCAGTAGGTATGATTTAGAAAATGGTAAAGTGAGGTCAAAATTCTGCATTTTCGGGTAAATTGTAAGTCTTTGAAATAATGTGTAAACGAATTGGTTAATGTCGGGCATGGTGTCGGGGTGACCCATGAGGGTAACTAAACACCTTAGACATCCATCATATGATTGTTACATGTGCAATAAGCTTTTGGCTTAGTAGCGTGTAACACGAGTTATTTTGTTGTTTAGATTTGTGCTAGTTGTTTGTGAAGCTTTTTGTTGGAATCTTTTGGAAAGCTAAGCAAAGGTGAGTTTCATAGCCCCTTTTTCTCATGTTATTTTGGGGTGAGAATGATGCTTGTTGTCGTGTTAAAATGTTTTTAAGCTTGTTGTGGTTATGTGTATTGGATCGTGGGCACGTTCCGTCCCGTTGCGTTATGATATGATATGTTTGGTATTGTGGATCCCAATATGCAAAATGAGGTTTGGCGGTGATAAGACTGCGTGAGCTAATATGAGGCCATGTAGCGCACATATGAATTTGGTATGATTGTGGATCGTGGGCACGTTCCGTCCCGTTGTGGTTATTTTGTGGCATGAATTGTTTTGGTAATCAAAAGCACGAAACAAACAAACAAAATCGAACGAACGAAGCGGAAGCTTTATTCAAATAACCAAACCCTAATTTATACATTTTTAAGCATCACATTTTTTTAGGTGAACTTAATGGAGCTCAGCTAGAGCGAAGTGGCTAAAAGACGTAGGATGCTTGGAGTTTTATTTATGCTTTTGTTTTGAATAAATGCGTTTTGCATGAATTGTTTGGATTATATTTTGCATGTCATTTATTGACGAGACCTCTTTCTCATTAATAAAGACACCATTAGGTTTTGTGGTATTGATTGACACTTTGGTCCTTGTTAACTTTAGTATATCCATTTATGAATACTCTTAATAGACCACCATAAGTGTATTGATGATTAATTCCATTACTTGTATACGCCACGCCGATTCAGCTTTAGGCGTGTGAGACATTTACACAGCCAACTCAAAACCCAAAATTTGGTTGTAAATATAAGGAAGAAACCGACGTGGATGGCATCGCAATTTTAGTCATGACGCCTCCTCAAATTACCCACTATTAAGCATAATAAGAAAAATGAACTTGAGTAGTAGACACTCATACTAGCAGTAGTAATAATGACTAGTAGTAGCAAAAACCTTCACCTTGATGTAGCATGTAAATGGTGAAACATTTTAACATTAAGCTTCCCCTGAAACCTATATGTTAACCATTTCTTGAATCTTCAATTCTGTAGTCTCTATGTAATAATTACTGATGAAGAAAATTAAGTATAACAAACTTGATGCTCAAGTAGAACAACCTAAACTTGTGTCTTATATCTTGTTTATCCACGTGACGTCGAACTCATACCAAGACCAAAATATAAGTCGATCACAATCTCTTGACAAAATCCTCATATATGAGACACATATCTAAAGTGATAGCAAATGTGAACATTGAGCACCATAAGAAAAATCACACACCTTTGCTAGATTCGTCAAGTCTTCGTCACAACATTATACGCACAAACAAGTTACCTCCTCCAAAAAGGTATGATAAAACACAAACCCAAATAATTCCACTTCAACTTCAAATAGGTCATAAACAACCTTCTTCGTAACCAATTCGAACAAATAATCCAAAATACAAGCCTTTGAAACTTTTAGGAACATTTAAACCAAAAACCTTCCAGAACAAAAACTTCGACACATCTTTTCTTCATAAAGTTGACACCAACCAAAACCTTGAACAATCCTAGATATCGAGAGCCACGAGGCTCTGATACCAATTGTGGATATCTTTATGACCCCTTAGATCGCTATTAAGACTCATCTAGGATATAGTAACAATGATTAATAAACTTGCATAGTGGAATAATAAAACAGAAATCAAAGTTACTTCAAGGTTTTCTTTATTCATTATATCCCCAAGATCAAATGATCCTTGAGGCTAAACTAACTAATACATAGATGTTTATAACACATCTACTAACTATCTAACTATGCTAACTAACTAAACGTGTACACACACACGTTTTGTTTTAGTCGACTCTCATTGAGAACACACACTTTTCTGGATACTAAAACAATATGCCTAGACCTCCTTTTATAGCATAAGGAGTCAAGGCTTTACATGGAAACTATTTAAAAGATATTAATGAGTTTGACCAAATCTTTATCTCTTCATCTTTATCTCTTTTTGACCAAATCTTTATTTTCTTCTACATCTTGTAGAATCCCACAATGACGACTTTGGTCCTTTTGTTTCCATCTTGTTTCATTCGTGTTTTGTCTTATCAACTCAAATATAATTCCCAACAATCTTCCCCTAGTTGATAATGACAAAACCAAATAAGCACGAACTTCCCCTGAAGTTAATATACGAATGAAAACTTCCCCTTAAGCTACCAAGGATCTACAAGTTGCAAATCATCAAATCTTCTTCCCCTTTTTGTCATCATCAAATCGGGGACTAAAGTATGCAACTTCGATCTTCACAACCACGAACCAATATTACACTTCTAATCCAAGCCTTCTATCTCCTCAAATTACCCACCATTAAGCACAATAAGAAAAATGAACTTGAGTAGTAGACACTCACACTAGCAGTAGTAATAATGACTAGTAGTAGCAAAAACCTTCACCTCGATGTAGCATGTAAATGGTTAAACATTTTAACATTAAGCTTCCCCTGAAACCCATATGTTAACCATTTCTTGAATCTTCAATTCTGTAGGCTCTATGTAATAATTACTGATGAAGAAAATTAAGTATAACGAACTTGATGCTATTGTTGTTTCTTGATCCCGATGATCAGACATTGTAAATAGTTGTGTCTGAATTCATGGTAACGGTCGTTAAAAAGTTGTCCTATCAACTTGTACTATCCAGGAGTAATTCTATTTTTTTGTTCTTGATTTTATTTAAGCAATAATATTTTGCTCCCTCGTCATAACCTGATGATTAGCCACTGGTTTTACAAGAATGAGGATTTGTTCGAGCGCGCATGTCTATTCTGTCGTTACAGCTATGTATGCATGTCTCAGCTGCCTCGTTGGTTTACGACTTTTGGTAAAAGTTAGAAGGTTCCTACCCTATATCATTCTTCATCCTAACCGTTGGTTAAATTAGAATGAGGATGTGATCGAAGACACATGTCTATTCTGTCGTTACGGCCATATATGTGTGCTTTAGCTGCCTTGTTGGTGTGGTACTTCTGGTGAAAGATTGTAGAATGATCAACCGTAAGCCTTTCCATACAAAAACCCATATTACACTTTATAAACATGTTTACTAACTACCTTGGCTTTAATGGTGAAGATGTGTATCCTAACCAAGCTTATGCTAAATTACTCAACACGACCGAGCAATTGAGTCGAATAGTATACATGTTACACATAAATATTTCAGTGATTTGGAGTGTTATCATATCTTCCATATTTTGTGAGTTTTGGTTTGTGTACTTGTAATGGAACAAATAAATGCTTTAACAGAAAATATCCTTAGAGGATACATTTTTATAAACTCTAAAGACAACTTGAGGACAATAGGATACGGTGTGGGGAAATTTGATGACCTCCAAATAACGTCTATTTTTATATTGTATCATTTTATCCCATGTATTAACACATTTGTATAATTATTGCAAAATAATTGTACTATCGTTATCTTTGAGAATTTGTCAGTAACTATGGAGTAACCTTAGTTAATATTAGCTAAAGGCCGCGGCATTTTGGAGCTTAATTGAAGATAATTTTGGAAGATACTATTCAGGCGACCATACGCCGTATCCATCAAGGAAGATACGGCGTATCCGTACCTGCACTCACCAAAGACCATAAAGGAATAAAGATCAATACGCCGTATCTAGAAGAACTTAATACGCCGTATTCAAGATATAGTATGTGAATATTCTGGAAGATATCAAACGTGGTCCCTACTACAATAAACACCAATACGGGCCGTAACCAATCCTTGGATACGCCGTAATCGAACCGACTTCCATACCCTATATAATACAAAACTCAAAATGAGTTTTAAGTTGCGCTAAAGTTATATTCCGAACTTAAATACCATAAAGTCAATTTTCAGAGGAGAAAAAGAGCAGAAGACAATACGCCGTATCCATCAAGGAAGATACGGCGTATCCGTGCCTGCACTCACCAAAGACTACAAAAGGAAACAAGTTCAATACGCTTTATCCAGTGAAGACCAATACGCCGTATTGAAGATATAGAATCTGAAGATTCAGGAAGATATCAAACGTGGTCCCTACTCCAAGAAACCCCTAATACGCCGTATCCAATCCTTTGGATATGCCGTATCGAACCGACGCCAGACAGTATAAATAGAAAACTCATAAACGAGTTTTAAGTGTGCTAAATCATATTCTCGATACCTAAACCACAAAAGTTAATTTTCAGAGGAGAAAAAGAGCAGAAGAGGTTGAGCAACGCTATCAATTCCATAGGAGACAACGTGTAATTCCATATACTTTAGTAATCGTTCAGTTTTTGGTATCATTCGTTAACTTGGTTAGTTTACCTTGGCTAAATAATTGCTTTTGTATTTAATATGACGTTTGAAGGCTAATACCTTCGGGTATTAGCCATTATTATGAAGATCTGAATGTTTGGTATTGTTTATCTCGATTTCTTGATTTATCGTTGAATGCTTGTCTATGAGCTAGGGTTTAACAAGATCGTCATTGCTTTAATCCCTAAGATAGATTATAATCAGCAAATAAGGATGCTTTATGCGGATGCTTTAATTATGACAGAATTAATGTGTCTAGGTCTTAGGATGATGTAACGCCTAAGTCTTAAGAATAATATGCCACCTCAAGAGAAGAAATTATTGCACTTAATAAACAAACCAACATTCTAATCGGATTAATAATGGTTAATACAGTTTTCTTATATTTGGCTCAACCGCTCTTTTATCTTCTGTTAATTTGCTTGTGTGGGTTAAAGTGCCTTGAATTGATTGTAGTCACCAACCAAACCGTGCCAGTCTCTCAGGCTGAAAACCCCCTTTTACCCGTTAGAATTAGGATTAGGACTGACATAGGTTTAGAATAGAATAGAATTAACATAGATTAGATAACCAAGATATTAATAAATTGATAGATTTAAC
The DNA here is from genome assembly GCA_026074375.1 of Tanacetum coccineum. Classification (NCBI taxonomy): domain Eukaryota; kingdom Viridiplantae; phylum Streptophyta; class Magnoliopsida; order Asterales; family Asteraceae; genus Tanacetum; species Tanacetum coccineum. The sequence goes on along the minus strand of BQNB010051466.1, from coordinate 8,370 downwards.
ATCGCTTCAAGTGTTCGACACCCTACTTACCACGAAACTACCACCGATCGGGTACACTGCCCGTTAAAGTGTTGTTTTTGGTTTAGTCGGCAAAATATAAATTTAAAACTTGAATCATAAAAATATACACCACACAACGACACATCAAGTTTTTGGCGCCGCTGCCGGGGAGTGAAAATTAATCTTGATTTTTATTTTATGTTTTGGTTTTTAACATTAGATCTAACCCTTAGGAGTAGTGTAAATTAGATTAGTGTATATTCTTGTATATTCTGTATATTTTGTATATTTGTTAGTTTATTTGTGTGTTTAATTGTTTGCGTACTTAATTATTTTTCTCAATACACTGTTCTGGTCGATAACCTGATACGGCGTATCCACTTCTATCGGATACGGCATATCCAACTTTCTATCCAATACAGCGTATTCGTTCAAAAGATTAATACGACGTATTCACTTCAATTGAAAACGGCGTATCGATCATCTGATACAGTAACAGTAGCTTTCCATATTCGATTACGTATATATGTGTTTTCTCTCTTCCGAGCATATCCTACTGATTGTTTATCCCTTGTTTCAGGTAGTGCATGCCAAGGAGTTTAACGAGCCAACTATTCACACCTTACGAAAAACCTAAACGAGAATTTTGATCATCAAAGAGACACTTCAAGACACTAAGTCTTGACGAATTGAGATCGCCTGATTTCAATTTATTTTCTGACCAAGAATACTCGGAGGAAGAAGAAGCAGAAACAATGGCGGAAACCATGGAGCAATACATAAGCAAAACCCGAACTGACTATGGATCGGGAGTTGCAAGGCCTAAAATTGATAACAAAGATCAATTTAAACTGAAAGGCCAATTTCTTAAGGAGCTTCGAGAAAACACATTCAACGGTTCAGATCATGAAGATGCGAACGAACACATTGAGAAAGTTCTCAAAATCGTTGACTTATTCTATGTTCCTAACATTACTGTAGATCAACTAATGCTCTGAGTCTTCCCTATATCCTTAACTGGAGCCGCAAGTCTTTGGCTAAGAAATGAACCAACTGGTTCGATCAAAACTTGGGAAGATCTTAAAACTAAGTTTTTGAATGAATATTGCCCACCTGGTCTAACTACGAAGAAAATAAAGGAAATTAACAACTTTCAGCAAGAACTAGATGAAACCCTTTATCAAGCATGTGAGCGCTTTAAAGAACTCTTGATGAAGTGCCCTCAACACTACTTAACCGAGATGCAGGAGGTAATTTTGTTCTACAATGGGTTGGATATTCCTACTCGACAGATTCTAGATTCAAGAGGTGCGATACTATCTAAGACTGTTGCTGACGTAAAAACAGCCATCTAAGAAATGGCTGCATACTCTCAAAAATGGCACAATGGAACATCTAGAACCAGAAGTACTGAAACTTTTGATGGTTTAGCAGCAATACAAGCACAACTGAACAATATAGAAAAAGAGATCAAGAAGGTGAATGAAAAAGTTTATGTTGTTTAGGTAGAATGTGAACAATGCAAAGGACCCCATTACACCAAAGATTGCCCACTAAAAGAAGAAGGGAAAACCCTAGAAGAAGCTTACTACACGCAATTTGGTGGACCTTTTCAAGGTGGGGGATATAGAGCAACAGCTCCGGGATTCTATCAAAGGAACAACGCAAATCTTTCGTACCAAGAACGAAGGTAATCAATGAAAGATACCTTGAGCAAATTTATGGAAGAATCGGCAAAAAGACACGAGGAAAACTCCAACTTGATCAAAGAGATAAAGAAATCCGAGCTTCAACGGATGCTGCCATTCGAAACCAAGGAGCATCTATTAAAACTTTAGATATTCAAATCGGGCAAATGAGCAAGGTACTACATGATAGAAGGAATTGAAGTCACAAACTCTACTGAACGAACTCGAGAGAATCAAGTCAAGTTGATCTGACTACAGTTGAAGCTGATTCATACCCGATACACCGTATTGGATCCTTTTAATATGCCGTATCTACTAGACAGAACCATAGACTAATGTACGAGACAAGACAAATGACAATTTTGTTTCCAAGTCGTTTGAATGGTTACTGATGTGAAGAAAAGAAGGGATCATATGGACCACAATTCTCAGAAGCTTACCTTGAAGCTTCACATATCAATAAATTCATACCCAGAAAGGAGAAAGACCCAGGGAGTTTCACTTTACCTTGCTTTATTAATAATGTAAGCTTTGATAATGCCCTTTGTTGACTTAGGAGCTAGCATTAGTGTTATACCTCTCTCGACCTACCTTAACTTAGGATTAGGCGAATTAGCTCACACTAAGTTGACAATTGAATTAGCAGATAGGACTGTGAAATATCCTAAAGGAATTGCTAAAAATGTGCTAGTAGGAATTGGTAAATTTGTTTTCCTAATAGACTTTATAATTCTAGATATGCCCGAGGATATCAAAGTGCCCTTGATCCTCGAAAGACCATTTTTATCTACCGCCCGTGCTAAGATTGATGTTTTTGAAAGAACGATTACTTTAAGGGTTGGGGAAGAAAGGAAAATTTTCAAAAGCGTTAAACCTGCTAGCAGTTTAATTAAGAGGGTCTACATGCTAAGTTTGAGAGAAAGAATGGAACTTGATTTAGAAGCTAGGCTAATGGGAGAGACTTTGGTGTTAAATAGATCATTAGACCTTTTCTTTGAGGATTACATAGAACTAAACGATCTTAATGTACCATTAGAGCTTAGAAGAGATCAAGTTGATGATTTAATGCCCACCATTGAGGAAGGTGAGGTATTAAGGAATTTAGAGCTAGGAATGATGCTAAAATGGATAGCAAAGTTTTTAGATATCCTAGTGATTGCGACCACGATAAGAAGATCCATATTGATTGTGCCTACAACTTAAGTTTCATGGCTGATAGGAGTTTGTGATTTACACAGTGCTAATTTTCCCCTATATTGTACGTCAATGAATAGTCCAAAAAGTTTCATAACTCTATAATGAAGGACAAAATAGAATACAAGGGAAATAATGTAGTTGGAGCCTTAATGAACATACCTATCTTTGTTGGAACTTTTTCTATCATAACAAATTTTGCAGTTTTAGAAGATATGGATGCTTATCGTGATGAAGGAATAGGCGATGTTATTTTTAGCGAACCGTTTTTGAGAGAAGTTAGGATTAATGCAAAACGGTTTAGAAGGAATTATACCATACAAATGGTAATGGAAAGAAGTTTACTTACCAAATGGCACAGTCACATCCGAGGTTTAAACACCACACTAATGAACAATGCAACAACATCCCGACATTACTGAAGGTAAGTGAAGAGGATAAGATGAATGGAATCTCGCGCTCGTACCAAAAGCTTAAAGGATTCTACAAAGGAGTCTTGTAACGTTAGACCCGGAAATATGTCCGAGATGTGAAGATGGAAGAATGGCTCACACGCGGGCACATAAGCATGCATGAGATGGAATAGTAAAGAGAAGCTGAAGAAAAGTATAACTTAAAGACTTTGCTATAAACAAAAGTGCTTCCCGGGAGACAACCTAGAATGTTATTTAATTTTATCGAGTCTGTCTTCCCAGACATCAATATGGCATATCCGCTCCATACCATACGACATATTGATTGTCTGGAGGTTATCAGTCTTTACTTTTCATACGCTTTAAAAACATTATTGTCAGTTCTGGCAATACGGCGTATTCATGCACATGATACGGCATATTCACCAGACTGACTCGTATTTAGTTTTTTTAGTTTAGTTTAAATTAACCGTAGGTACCAAGATAGGAATGCACATTTTTCTTATATTTTACATAGGACCTCGTAAAAGTAATATCAATGAATATTGGTGGAGAATTTACAAAATCTGGAGATCTTGAAGTGTTGGAGTCTTGAAACTTCAAGACGGCTGTTCAACACACAATCTTGCTCAATAAAGCTACATGGAGAATCTACCAAGCAAATATCAGGGGAGTTTCTCATTCTAATTCTTTTTAATTCCCGTATTTAATGTTTTATACATACAATGAGCGAGGTTTGTAAATTTCAAGTGGGGGGGGGATGGAATAAATGTTTGCTTATCCTATTTTTCACACTAAAATGCTTAAATTATGCTTAAATTTAAAATTTTTTCAAGCACTACGTGTTGTGAAAATTACTTATTCATAACCCGAACACAATAACCCTTGTTAGATATGGAGGATTTAAACTTATCCCGTTTCCAAATGTTTACAAATTTTACAAAAATATGAGTGGCCGGTGATGTTTTTAGACTTTATAACTTTGGCTTGGTATATCACTCAAGAATGCAGTGTAAGCAAAAAAAAAAAAACCACTTATGAATTTAAGATGGGAGTAAACTTGTTAAAATTGTATATTTTTAGGATTACACCAATAATGCCTTTACATGTGCTTAACAACTTAATATTAACTAACTACACTGGTTAGTTAACCCCCGTATAAACCCTTTTTTTACTCTCATTTTAAGAGTAAGATACCCCTAGAACAACCCATAGAGCCAATCTTTTAGGAACTACACCAATTATTTATTTCGTTACACCTTTATACCTTAGCCTACCCTGTTAGATTAAGTTTATTTTACAGTTGCTAGTTGCTTAAAGTGTAAAGTTTGTATTTCCCGAGTCTTGTGTCTATTTTGGTACGGTTGGAAGAAATTTTCACATTGCAAATGGGAATGTATATTATGGTCAAAACTCATGTATTTTAACTACCGTCGCAATTAATGGTACGTCCAAAGAATGAAGAAATTATCGAAGGAATTATCCGGAGTTATTATGATCGTGAAGATGGTGAAACTACTCCGAGTTTCGTATATAGTTAGATGTTAAAAAAAATTGAAAAAATTAGAAAAATCGCAATAAAAAAAGAGAAGGAAAGTTTAAAGATAATCGTTTCGCAACTACCGAAGGAATTACACGAAGGATCGATTATTCGTTGATACAAATCGACGATGTAGAGTATTGTATAAAGTGGAAGATATCGCCACTTGCCTTGTAAAGTATGGATGATTGGGAAGTTAACCGTTACGGGAACACCAACTTAGGTTGTTGTTTTTTATCTATGATCAAGACATTGTAAATAGTTGTGCCTTTATCATGGTAACGGTCAGAAAAAAAAGTGTCTAGCAACTTGTATTTTAGTCTTAATCTATTTGTTTTGTAATTTTTGTTTAACAACAATTTATTTCCCTTTCCTAATCATTAACCATGGGTTTTACGCGAATGAGGATGTGATCGAGCGTGCATGTCTATTCCGTCGTTACGACCATGTATGCATGTCTCAGCTGCCTTGTTGGTTTATTACTATTGGTGAAAGTTAGAAGATCCATACCCTATATTACTCTACTAGTCCTACTCTTTAGCTTATTCGAGGTGGGAGTGAGCAGTCACATGTGTCTATCCCGTCGTTACGGGTGTGTATGTGTGGTCTTTGTCGCCCTCCTGGAATATTGGTATCGATAAAGATTAGTTAGAGTAATCAACCCTAATCCTTATCATACAAACCCATATTTACCTTTATAAACTTGTTACTCCTTAACTTTAGCGGTGGAGATGTGTATCCTTGCCAAGCTTATGATAGAATACTCGTTACGAACGAGCGATTGAGCGAATTAGTTACACGTTACCACATAGATTAGTTGAGTGATTTGAGTGTTTTCATCTTCCTATTTTGTGAGGTGTTTGGTTATGTACTTGTAATAGATCAAATAAATGCTTTAACAGAAAATATCCTTAGGGATACATTTTTATAAACTTCTAAAGGCTACTTGAGGACAAGTAGGATTCAAGTGGGGGGATATTTGATGACATCAAATAACGTCTATTTTATAGAATTATTTATCCCATGTAATTAACCCATTTTGTATAGTTAATGCAAAGAATTGTTACTTAATCGTTTATATTTGAGAATTACAGTAATTACAAAGTACTTGGTGAATATTAGCAAAAGGCGTGCATTCTAGAGCTTAAATGAAGATATTTTGAAGATTACTATTCTGAAGACCAATACGCCATATCCATCAAGGAATATACGGCGTATCCGTGCCTGCACTCACCAAAGACCACAAAGGAAACAAGTTCAATACGCCGTATCCAGTGAAGACCAATACGCCGTATTGAAGATATAGAATGTGAAGATTCTAGAAGATATCAAATATGGTCCCTACTCTAAGAAACCCCTAATACGCCGTATCCAATCCCTTGGATATGCTGTATCGAACCGACTCCAGACAGTATAAATGGAAAACTAAAAAATGAGTTTTAAGTGTACTAAATCATATTCTTGATACCTAAACTAAAAAAGCCGATTTTAGAGGAGAAAAAGTGTAGAAGAGGTCGAACAACACTATCAATTTCATAGGAGACAACATGTAATTCCATATACTTTAGTAATCGTTCAGTTTTTGGTATCATTCGTTAACTCGGTTTGTTTACCTTGGCTAAATAATTGCTTTTGTATTTATTATGACGTTTGAAGGCTAATACCTTCGGGTATTAGCCATTATTATGAAGATCTGAATGTTTGGTATTGTTTATCTTGATTTCTTGATTTATCATTGAATGCTTGTTTATGTTTATCAATTTATACTTGTTTACGTGCTTTTGTATGCGACATATCATTCAACTGGATCTAGTGATACGGACCAAGTAATCTAGAGTCTGGGATAGCTCTCCATATAGTGATTTATACATCTAGAATCATAGGATCACATATATTGTCCTTCTAAATCCGTGCTAAGGATACGCTTCTGGCTTAACTAGTTAATCGAATATTGCCTTTGGTTTAGTGAACACGTTGACTAGCAGGTGAACCTAGATAATTCAACAAATAACGTTCTGATTCCATTGGATAGTTGGATAAGTGGACTACTAGTGTATAAATTGCCGTTAAGCAGTAAGTGGGTAAAGTCTCTATGAGCTAGGGTTTAACAAGATCACCATTGCTTTAATCCCTAAGATAGATTATAATCAGCAAATAAGGATGCTTTATGCGGATGCTTTAATTGTGACAGAATTAATGTGTCTAGGTCTTAGGATGATGTAACGCCTAAGTCTTAAGAATGATATGCCACCTTGAGAGAAGAAATCATTGCACTTAATAAACAAACCAACATTCTAATCGGATTAATAATGGTTAATACAGTTTTCTTATATTTGGCTCAACCGCTCTTTTATCTTCTGTTAATTTGCTTGCGTGGGTTAAAATGCCTTGAATTGATTGTAGTCACCAACCAAAACCGTGCCAGTCTCTCAGGCTGAAAACCCCCTTTTTACCCGTTAGAATTAGGATTAGGACTGACATAGGTTTAGAATAAAATAGAATTAACATAGATTAGATAACCAAGATATTAATAAATTGATAGATTTAACATCGCTTCAAGTGTTCGACACCTTACTTACCACGAAACTACCACCGATCGGGTACACTGCCCGTTAAAGTGTTGTTTTTGGTTTAGTAGGCAAAATATAAATTTAAAACTTGAATCATAATAATATATACCACACAACGACACGTCATATTTTCTGATTTTGAAGAAAATGCCGCCAAAGAGAACCACCACCCCTATGACCGATGATGCCGTTAAGGCACTGATAGCCCAAGGCGTTGCTACTGCGTTGGCTGAGTATGAAGCTAACAAAGGCAGTGAAAATGGCAATGATAGCCATAATTCTGGAAGTGGCAGAAGGAGAGAGAGTGCGCTACTCGTGAGTGCACCTACAGAGAATTCCTAAAACGCCAACCCCTTAATTTCAAGGGTACTGAAGGAGTCGTTGGTCTAATTTAGTGGTTCGAGAAAATGGAATCTGTTTTCCATATAAGCAACTGCACCGTCGCATCCCAAATCAAGTTTGCTACATGTACTCTTTAGGGAAATGCTTTGACGTGGTGGAACTCCCACGTTAAGACTGTTAGTCATGAGGTTGCATATGGAATGACATGGAAAACATTGAAGAAATGATGACTGATAAGTACTGCCCGAGAGGCGAGATCAAAAAGCTAGATATTGAACTGTAGAACCTGAAGGTGAAAGGTACTGATGTGTTAAGCTATAACCAATGTTTCCAAGAGTTGGCACTGATGTGTGGGATAGTGTTTCCCGAAGAATTTGATGAGGTTGATAAGTATGTCGGTGGACTTCCTGACATGATTCAGGGAAGTGTGATGGCATCTAAGCCAAAGACAATTCAAGATGCAATTGAGTTTTCCACTGAACTGATGGATCAAAAGATCCGTACTTTTGTTGACCGTCAAGCTGAGAATAAAAGAAAGCTTGATGATAACTCAAGGAACAACCAGAATCAACATCAGCCTTTCAAAAGGCAAAATGTAGCAAGGGCCTACAATGTTAGGCCTG
>BQNB010051465.1:0-40976 GCA_026074375.1 Tanacetum coccineum | reverse complement strand
TGTTGCCTTCTTGAACTGTCTATTCCAACTAACCAATTAGGTCTTGACAAGATGTACATGCCAAGTTCTAAAGTCTACAATACTACTAGCACACTCAATATTTTTGGTGGATTTTTGTATAAAGGATGAAAACGGAATCATTAGGCTTAACCTCACCAAATGAAATAAAAGGGTTATAGTGCGCTCGGTAAAGATTAATTCTAGTTTATTAGGAAAAACATGTCAAATTTTTTAAAATTTGCACAATTTTTAAAGAAACTTAGAAAATCGAAGGTAAATATTAGTCAAGTGATAATTCTACTCCCATCCCCCTACTTGATTTGTACAATGTCCCTATTGTACATTAAGGAAATGAAAATTAAAGATAAGAGTAGAATTAGAACGGAAGACTCCCCTGGATTTGCTCGGTGATATGAAGAGACAACATGCTCTAAGGCATGCTCCAAGGATGCTTCCACGAACAATATCCAACATCACAGGCAACTTTACCAACCACATGTATAACATTCAACTAGTCCGGTTTGCGATGCTTCCTCGCAGCTTGTTTAGTATCCAAGCACCACCACATGTGCATAACATGTATGGCTGCAAGAAAGACTAATACCAAAAGCATAAATCCGGATAAAAGCATAATAACACGAAATGTATATGATAATACAAGAAATACAATCCTGACTCACTTTCGTAAGAATCATGGTTGCATTTAGCGTATGCAACAAGCCTTTTAAACCACTTGGTGGCCCAAGTGGACGAGTGAAGTCTCGTGTCCAGAGAACATACCCACAAAGTTCATTTACCAATATACACGGTTTTGTAAAATTTCAAACGATTTAATGATTTGCAGGAAGAGATTACGACGTAACCAAGGATTGGGTTACGCCGTAATCATGTGGATGATCATTTTAAAAACATTTTGATTAAGTTCAGTTACGACGTAATCATGAAAAAGATTACGCCGTAATCCAAATGATTACGACGTAACTGTATTGGTTACGCCATAATTGCTGCAACAGTAGCAACATTGCCATATAATTACGAGTTGAGGTGGCCTTGAAATTTGTCTCCATGTTGTTATACCCCTGCAAAACCAAGTAAGGAACATACAAACCAACTAATATGCAAAAATTGAAATGAAATAAGACAAAACATAAATTAAAAGATAGGCATGGGGTGCCTCCCACAAAGCGCTTGTTTTTGTTTGAGTCTCTAGCTTTACTCCACCCTTATTTACTAGGTAATCGGGTATCCATCCCCTCACTTGGGATCAAGTGTAGGTGGAAGTAGCAAAAGACATCCTTAGGGTGTAAGTAAGCAACAGGATAGGGAAATGATGAATAAAAAGCATACCTTCCAGGAGATAAAATGTCCCTATCTTCCTTACATGGTTTAGATGTTTTGAACACTCCATATAAGGGATTCATTAGTTGAGTATGAAGGAAAGGCTCGATATTAATGATAACTGAATGCACCAGTATTTCCGTAAAATTTGACTGAGGTTCCTTAGCGAGAAGTCTTTCAAGCTCTTCTAAATCCTTAGTAGGATTAAAATCAGCCTCATCGTCAACCATGGTTACATTCAAGATCTCGTCTCCGAATTCTTCCAAAAGTTCATCCAAAATTGATTTAGTAGCCGGTGCTACATAATCATCATTAGGTGGTGTGGTGTGAATGGGTTCTGGGATCAAAGGTTGTACTATTTTGTCGATTTCATCAGGGACGTTAAAAGAAATCCTAATCCGTTCTACGTCCTCGACCGTAATATCCCACATATCAAAAGTATCCCCATCATCACCATCTTCTTCCTGATCCTCCTCCGAATCATCATCCTGTTCCCAAATACTATCCTGAACTATATCATGCGCCATTCGCTTCATGTTTTCGGCTCCTGTTCTAAATAAGTCATCTAAGATTTTATCAAAGTAGAAATCCTTCTTACTAGTGTTAGATGTGTGTGGTGGTTGAGCAAAAATTAGAGTGTGAAACCATAGGAGTGATTACTAAGTGGATTCATTTCTAGGCCTTGTTTAGCAACATAAAGATTATATTCTGCTATAGTCATATTTTCAATGTCTACATTGTTTCTCTCATTAGTAGATACAAAATAATTCTTAGGATATGGTTGAACAGGTAGGAAACAATGGTGTGGAGGAGTTAAGTTATAAGAGTACGGATAGCTAAAAGTCATACTCTTATTCTGGTGAAAAGAGTCAACATTCGCCTCATTATAATTTGTTGGACTTCTTCTGGATCGAAAATCATCCCATAATCTCCTTTCTTTCGCAGCTTCATACTCAAGGTATTCGCTTATCATCATGTTATCAATGTCAGGCTCCATTTCCGTGTTTCCTGAAAATCAAACAAGAGATAACAGTAGATTATGCTATAACAAGGAAACAAATACTGAAATAAAATATATACAAAACCCAAATTTAAAACCTAATTAGCTCCCCGGCAGCGGCACCAAAAACTTGATACGTATTTTATTTCAAATATTTATTTACCAAGTTTTAAATTTATAAAACTCGTTTCACCTTACAAACGCACTAAAGGAAGAGAACCCGATCGTGAGTAGTGTAGTTATGGTAAATCTGAGGTCGTCCCAAAATCAAAAGGGCGGAAGTAAATCTGAGTTTAAAGTGTCACGTTTTTAAAGCTATTTTGAAGATTTGTAAGAAAATAAATGAGAGAATTAGAGTGGTTTAATCAATAAAAGGAATTAGTATAGTGGAAAACTATGAAGAAGATGAACCCATTTAACTTAATTAAATATCCAATGTTGAATTATCTTGATCTCAAGTGCAATGTCTAATTCTTGTTTTATTAGTGGTTTCTAAAGTCGATAGACTTGAATATGTATATGTCTATCCTATACTCCCTGCGATTCTGAATCAGTCCAAATCGTATAAGAGGTAGGTTATCCAGGTTGCATTGATCAATCCCAACTATTCTCAAAACTTATCTAAGTATATTGAGTGATAAGTGCGGAGACCGGTTAGTTCCTACATTAGGGTCATAATAATACATCCTCCCTAGTACCCAGTTGATCCCATATTGACATGATCATCTAATAATGGGTCAAGCAAGATCCAAACCACTCGTACTACCAAAACCTAGAGTTACACGATAGTCAAAGAATATCTAATGAGACAATGGTCAGACAAAGAGATCAAAAATAATTAACCAAGGAATAACTAATAAATTAAATGACAAGAGAAAAATTAAACATAATAAATATCAAGCATCAACAAATTAAGCCGAGACCAAATAAATTATTAAAAATAATTAATTGAAATCTAACTATAATTGTTGAGGAATCATGTACAAATCATGCTGAAATAATGCTCCTGATCTTCTAGTTGGATCATATGGCGAACCCCGAATGGGTTCGCCCTATACCCGAACCAAGCAACCAAGCCTCCCTTTTTTCTCCTTGACTTCTTGCATCGATAAAGACAGAATGAAAGAATTGAATGAATAATTATATGATTTTGTTCCATTCATGTAGTATTTATACTAAAATTAAAGTTTCAACACTTGGCGAGTTTGGCCCCTCATCTTTATAATGAATTTGTAATTTGTAATGAAACTTCGTATCATTTGTACCCCTTTAGTCCCAGTGATGAGCCACTCTTTACGGCGTAACCCAATACACGGTTACGTCGTAACATTCCTGACGCGGCTTTCCTTCATTAAGAGATAATTTTTTGTTACGGCGTAATTAATAATCGCGTTGCGCCGTAACCCTTAGTCAGCAACCATATAATTTCCATAATAATAGATTACGGCGTAACTATATGAGACGTTACGTCGTAAAGCCTCGCCAGCATCGAATCTTCGTATTAAATAACTGATTACCCTCGCCAGCACCGAATCTCCGTATTAAATAAATAATCACGGCTTTGATTTCTTTCCTCGAATGTTGTTACGGCGTAACCAGTTTTATTGATACGCCCTAATGCTATTTTAGTCATGATCTTCTTTCCATAGTAATGGTTACTGCGTAAGCAATAATTGATTATGCCATAATCGTTGCTTGAGTGACGTAATTTGCATGAGATGTGTTACGGCGTAACCTTAAAAAGGTTTACGCCATAATGTGTTGTAAATATTTACATTTTACGTTCTTTTCCATTGATAAATGATAATTACTTGCATTTTACCTGAAAATCACAAAATAACAGAAAATATCTTGTTTTCATATGTTAGTGACATAAATGCAAGTAATTTAGGGGATAAAATGATACTAAAAAGTATTAAATATTTGATGTTATCACCCAACACCTGCTGATAATTGTTATTTTTTCTGTTAGTTGATGATTTCAACCATGTAATGTGGGTTTATATGTTAAAATCGAAAGATGAAGCACTTGGTATGTTTCGGAAATTTTAGCAAAACTTATTGTCGAGGTATGATTCATAAATACGCATACTTTAATCAAGGGGAGAATGTTAGTTCAAATTACATGAGAGCTAAACACGATATTATTAATCCTATGTGGTCTTGTCAATATTATTAACAGAATCACATAAAGCCATCTTCCATAACAAAATCGTTTAAAAGTGTTTTCACTATATACAAGATATGCGGTAAGATTATTCATATTCTTCTTGTAAGCTACTCCTGCAAGTTTTGAACAATACACATTCTCAAAATTTAGATTCCTATTTAAAGTTTGCAAAGTTAGACAGGTCTTAAAAACATTGCTACAGCGATATCGCAGCCTAACCTTTGGTGATTCTTGACAAAATGAGGATACTCTCTTCGAACTAGTATGTTCCTCACCATCTTGGCACCATGTCTTGTACAATATATGATGTAACCTCTAATCAATGCTACTGTCATAAAATTTGTCAATTATAAGATTAGTCATTAGTTCACTATGCAATGTTTCAATGCTTTGTAACCGTTAGTTACAAATATTTTGCTCCTTAATGTAACCCATATATTACAACTTACAAGTATAATATATGTAGTGAACTTACAGTCTGTTGGCATTTATAATTGCAGTTGTCTTCTACGTTCGTAGTTTGAAAATGTCATATGCTCACTTCACATACATACTTTTCGATATGAGTATTTAAACAACCATTCCGAGTTTATTTCCCATCTAACTTCTTCTAAATTAAGATTCGTTTATAAATATACCATCCCAATTGGATATCATGTGCTCATTGTACCACATCAATGTCTTAAGTTTTGTTTGTACCCATTACATACTAAATGACATCAAACACTGCCCATACACACCCATTGTTAATGTAGCTATACAACAACAACATACCCGGTCCCGCCGAAGCGGGGTAATGTAGCTATACAACAATCATGATAATCAAACAGGAGCTAAATTTTGACAGTTGAGTTAACTAAATAAAAGAGGTTCATGTGCTAATGTAAACATATCTAAGCTACATATGCAGTTAACAATTGATGCGTATTTTATATTAAGATATATTTTATTCAAGTTTTAAATTTATAAAACTCGATTCACCTGACAAATGCACTAACGGGCAGAGAACCCGATCGTGAGTAAAGATGGTAAATCCGAGGTCGTCCCAAGAGCTAAGTGTCAATTAGTTTTAATTTGAAAGTGTTGCGTTTTGAAAATGGTTTTAAGTTGATTTTTGAAATAACAGAAAAGTAAATATGCGAAAAGTAGAAGTAGTAGAAGATATCAGGGAGAAAAGCGTGCTAGCCTAGCCATTTTATTACTACCGTTATAACTACATTTTCTTGTGCAATGTTACACCATGGTTTCATTGGTGGTTTCTAAAGTCGACAGAACTGAATAGATATCTTTAGTCTGCCCTATAATTCCTGCGATCTCGAATCCCCCGAAAGTCACGAAGGTAGGTATAACAACCCATAAATTTTCTCCTATGTAATTATCCATCTATTAAATTAGATGCAATTTTCCTCAGTATAATTTCCATCTGTTAAATTAGACGTAACCATTTTCATGGAAAGATTTTTGCTTTATTCAATCCATAATGTAACGCAACTTACATTTTCAAAGTAAACGAGCTAATGCAACCACCAATACCAATTCCATCAACGTTTATGTCAAGTAAACATTCTAATATGCCAAGTAATATGTTCTAAAATCCATACGTTATCTATTTAACGTACTTTCCATAACGTTATATCAAAACGGATTTTAAACGCTAACGTTTATATCAAAACCCCGACTACATGTAATGTTTACATGCAATCCAAATGTACAAACTTACAAGGCATGTGTATAAGTTACCAATGCATAATATTTGAATATCTTTTCCCTCCAAAACCATAGTACAATTCCTTTAATCTCATAGTACAACCCGAATAAGCACACCATTCAAATGAACTAATTTCCCTCTAATTTTTTAAGGCATTTCGTACCACTTCTTAAACACAAGATACAAGCTTCCAAAGTACAACATTTGAACTATAGTTACCCTCTAATCTCACCCCTACTCGTCCTAAATCCAAAACTCTAAATCTAAAAACCTAACCCGAAAACCCTAAACAACCTGATACCTCTAAACTTGCTGACGGCACTTGCGTCTTGCAAGCTTAAAAGTATGTTAGGCGTAATCAAAAATGTCATGTTAACCGTAATGCGGCTCCGGATGACTCAACCTTCCATAATAATAATGTTTTGGACGTAAACTTGCGTTGTGGTTAACCCGTTAATGTTGTCTGGATGCAGTGTCTTTGCCTTGATATTAGGGTACGGCGTAACACTATCGTAGGGGTTACGCCGTAAAGTCTCGTAAGAATCCGTGTTTTCTTCATTTTTTGGTCCATCTCCCGTGTTTCTTGTCTCATACTTGCATTTTACCTGAAAACAACAACATAACCTTAAAACAAAGTATCGAATAAGTTTTATAAGGACAATGAAAGTATTTTCGTGGGAATTGACATTAAAAATATCAAATTTTGATGTTATCACACTAAGCCTTACAGTAGACTATCATGACATAACTGTGCAAGCGATTTCTTAGAAATTTTTAGTATATTCATTGCACACTAACCATAATATAACAACATTCGGGTAAAACCTTAGTGTCTAACATACTCATCTCACTTTAAATATTAGCATTTAAGCCATACCATTCCATTTTATTTATACCGTACCACATGTCTTAATCTAATTTTATGACTTTTACAGATTCATCCTGCCTTTATCACACTAGGCTATAAAACATTTCGTCTCACTTACATTAGATTACAAGCTTAAGTGTACAATTCCTTAGCTCACTATTATACCCCTACTCTCCTAATACCATTTTAAAGGTCAATCACTAGACACAAAGTACTAATGAGACCATAGGTTGGTCATTAATACCACGTAAGCTATACTTATCCATTCACATTTTGCTATAGCTACTATAACGCACAATTCACATTTACTTAGGCCATTATTAAATTTCTACATTCTCATCATTCACACAGATTAATTAACGATCACCGACACCGATAAGGTGCACGATGATCAAAATAAATAATCATATCAAGTTTGCCATGGACTTAAAATCACATACGCATCATTACTATAAACACATTTCAACGCCTTTTTGTCTTAGGTTCACTTAACATACCATATATTTTATTTTTAACTTAAGCAAATATCTATCCGCATTACTTGTTCTTTGATGCGTGATTTCCTTTAAAATAAATTGCATCAGGTTTTACATTTATAAAACCCTAACTACCTCGACTATTTCTACGCATTAAAGAGAAGTGTACCCTATCGTGTATGGTGTAGTGATTGGTAAGTACGGGTGTCGACCCAAAGAACAGTTTGTGTCTCTAATTTTCTAAATAAAATATATTTTATTTTATGAAAGCATGTAAAGAAAGCATTTTGAGTTTTAGAGAGATTATTTGGGTGGTAAGCCTTACTGTTGAAAAGGGAATTGACATAGTGGCAGACAACTAGAAAGGATGAACATATTTAATTATTATAATCTTATGTGCAATGTCTAATCACAAACCTTAACAAATAAAAAACAAAATGAGAATCTACCAACAAAAAAACAAAAAAGGATGGTCCTAAATTCATTAGGTCCAAGTTGTATTGAAACCGTTAAACCTATGCTCGTGAGTGGAATGAACTGGCAAGGAGCACTTCTCAGTTTACAGTGATTAAAATTCCGACTAACCTATGACATACACTTACTCTAACAGGTGGTCTCCTATTAGCTCGCATTCCTAACCAAGTATTTAATGCTAAAGGCTCGCCTAATGGGTGTAGGTCGAACGACTACAAGTATTGATCATCTTGTAGTCAATCGTGCGCACTAGGGTTAAAAGGGTCACTTGAAATCTCGTGCATACTCGACCTCATATCAATACCTAGACAGGATCACAAGGATCTAAAAGTGTACTAAATAAATTATAAAGAAAGCGATAAAGACAACAATATCATAAAATAATCACAAAGATGATTAATGAATTAAATGCCGATGAACAAATAATAAAGCATATAAGATTCATAAAAACTTTTGCATAGAATTTATATTGCTAGATCCAATAAGTCAAAATAACTAATTAAATTGACCACAAAAAGTTAAAGTGTAATTACAAACTGTGCTACATTAATGCTCTCGATCCCCTAGTCGAATGTCATTTGCCCTATACCTTGCGTCATCTTCTTTTCCCTTTTTCTTATTGTCTGTTGCAACCCACCGAATAGAATGAATTGATTATCATTCATATGCCACTATATATAATATATATAAAGTTTGGTGTTTGTACGAATTTTAGTCCTTGATCTTCCATTATAATCACCCTCCATTCATGAAACTTCTATAAAAATATGCATTTTCAGTCCTTGGTCTGAGTCATAATTACGACGTAACTGCAGTTGACAATCGTTAGTTGTAACCTTTGCGCGGCATTCCATCATTTAATTTTATTATTGTGTATGGCGTAATTTATCTGCGGGACAGTTACGTTCGTAACCTAGTCACAGTGAAATGTCATCTTCTAGTGATAACTTAATTACGGCGGCTAACTCTGAAGGCAGTTACGCCGTAACTCTTCGTTAGTATATTTATTCATGTTTAGTTAATTACGGCGTAATTACAATGGGTCAATTACGCTGTAATTCTTCCATAATGCGGTTTTTGTTGAATATTGTTGATTTTCCGCATCTTTTTCGTTCCAATGCCTTTAATTACCTGAATCTGAAATATGAACGAATTAAGTATAGATTCATATAAAAATGATATAAAGCAAGACAATAAACGCGGGAATTTGATATATAAAAGTATTAACTATTTGATGTTATCAAGATCTCCCTACTTGACTTCTACTTGCCCTCAAATAGAACCTTTTAAATAATTCTCAAAAACATATCTCCCAAGTTATGAATTTAAAAATTACATATGCCAGGAAATTCCAAACGAGCAAAACCTTACAAACGAACAGGAGAAAAATCAAATCAACACTCACCATTACTTCACTAATCTATGTGTTTCATTTTTGGTGATCACTCAACTACTCAGTCATGGCGAGTATTCTATCATAAGCTTGGTAAGGATACTAATCTCCACCACTAGAGTCTAAATGCAGCTGTTCAAAAAGGGCAAATAGGTTGACACAACACAAAGGCTTACGGGGTGAATCATCATTTTAATGTAATCTTAACCAATACCAAAATTCCAGAAAATGCGACAAAAACACAAATGCTCGTCCAAATCCATGAACGAGACACATGTGATTGCTCAGTTACTTAACTCGAAAGAGCTAAAGGTTAGGATTAAGAATAATAAGGGTAGGATAAAGACATAGGATGCACATTTAATTGGTGTTAAATAAAATAAACACAAAACTCAAAGAAGATGTTTTGTCTATAGTCTACAAAGCAGATCCTGCCACCTACTTGGCTGAAGAGAACCGGGGGTCAATGCAATAATCTCTTCCGGTTTTCACACGATGAATTCTGATATTGAAGAATGACATCATGGACCCAGTGATGAGTGATGTCAATGCAAAACCTTCCCCAGCATTATTCTCGGTTTCTCTTTACCGGAACTTGGTCTCTTTGTCACCACGGAGTACACATGTATTTCTGATCATAACAGTTAAGATCTCGGAATTCACGACACAAAACTATGAACATTCCAGTTCCTCAGAAGCCTTAGTTCCAAAAGGTTAGTGCCTCCAGCAGACAAGACAGTCTACAGACACAACAAGAGGCTTGGAATTACTATTCAGTCCTATGTACGAAGAATACTTCAATTCAGGAAATCGAAGGGTGTCAAATTCTTCCTCTCTCTCTCTCTCTCTCTCTCTGATAATTCTACACAACACTACACACAACCTACATTGAATGCTCCACCTATATCAGAACCGATTAATCCACCAACAAATGTCAATGCTGAGGAAAACATGTAAATATTTTTGAGAAAAACAAATACAAAAATATTAAAATTTCAAAAAGAAATACAAAATCAAAAAAATCAAAAAAAATTTCAAAAAGATATTCTCGACATTACTCTGTGAGTGTTCGATAACATTTACGTATCCTAGAAAATATTGATTAAGTCGACACCGGGCGTGTAAATAGAAAAGTTAGAGCAAGAGTTTCAATGCTTCAACACATGTCATTTCTATTTTTCTTTTATGACTTGTAATGCTCTCAGATCTTCATTTAGGAACAACAAAGGAGAGTGTACGTTTCATGTGCACTTATCTCAGCGTTAAGAAGAGAAGTATTCATAACTGGATGTTTTTAAACTGTTGACATAATTTTCAAGAATTTCTTAATGACAATTCATAATCTTTCAAAGTTGTGTGTTCAACACTTCATCCCTCATCAAGTTTGACAAGACAATTCTTCTACATTTTGTGTCATTTTTCAAAATGAGTCAATGTTTAAGGGGGAGTTTTTTAAAAACAAATGTTTTAATGTTTTTGGATACTATTCTAAAATTCTTTGGGTATTCAAAACATTTAAGCTAATCTTAATAACAAATTTGAACTAATACTAGACACTCAATAGTTTGTATGTTATAGATGATTAGTGTATTGTAGCACATGTTTTCAAGAATTTTTCAATGACATCATTAATTTTTTATAATTGTTGTGCTCAAAACAATGTAACCCACAATTTTTTATTCATTTTACAACTTGCTAGTCATTTTTTTTAGGTGTCATTGTTTGGGTGTAAACATATGTAAAAATTAAGGGGGAGCAATTATGTTCCATATGATTGTTGTTAAAGTTAGAAAGTTTTCTCACAGGATTTTCTTGAGCAAATTTTAATCAATGGTATTTCAAAAACTAAGTGAATTAGTATTTAAAATAAGGGGAGAATGTAATTAAAATGTGATATTGAAAATAATAAGTGATCTAATCGACTCAAAGTGCTTTACTCTTTGGAAAAGGTTTTATGGTTACTACCCAATAACATCTTAATTCATGATGATTCTGAAGTCATAAGGTGGTTAGGTTAGGTATTAGTCTAATTATCCACCAGAACGGAAGGATTGTACCCAAGGACACTCCTTAGTTAGAATAGCAGTCCTTAGGTATTGATGGAGATTGAATGAGCGAATACGGGAATAAATGCAGACTAAGATTAAGCTAACACTGGAACAATCACAACAAGGTGTTAGTAATGACGTCTTGGTTAGAAACCCCCCCCCCCCACACCCCCCCCCCCGAGTTATATGCCGAAAGCATCGCAGTATGTGCCTTATAGAATTCGTTAGCCGGATGTGAAGCATTGTATTCTTGATAAAGTTTCACTACACGTGGAGTTAGCGTAGTTTGGTATTAAGGGCAGATTAGTCCTACGTTTTATAGGACCATTTGAAATGTCTTGAACGCGTGGTGAGGTTTCTTATCGCTTGGCGTTACCTCCCCAACTCTCTCATGTTCACAACGTATTTCATGTATCTTTACTCAGAGGTTACAAGTATCATCATCTCCACGTTGTCTCTTATCCATTCTGTCAGATCCGTTGAAGATCCTATCTTACACGGAAAGAAACCCGCGAACGGTCTATTATAGACGTCAAGACAGAGTCAATGAGGATAAAGCATATTTCCTTTCGTTTAAAATCCTTTGCAGGACTTCATCCTGAACGGGAAGCCACTTGGGAACCGAGGAGTCTATACGGACTTCCTATCTCATTTTCTTCCTCAGATCTGGTATGTTACTTTTCAGTCGTATCATGGTTTTTAATTCGAGGACGAATATTCTTTTAAGAGGGGAAGAGTTGTAAACACCACATGAAAAATACCAATGATAATTTAAGAATTTTAATAAACAATAAAATTCTCGACAAGAACACCTATGAATTTAATAACACGGACAGGTTATCCACGAAATTAAAAATCCTTAGACGTACAATGAACACGTCGAAGATACAAAATAACTGATGGGTAAATAAAAACTAAACAATTTCTGTTGGGCTTATGAGTAGTTCGGCAAGACACAAGAAAAAAGAAAAGGCCCATGTTTAAAATTTTAAGAGCCAAGCCCAAGGTCCTAATTATAACTACAAGAAACTAGGTTTTTACCTCATTTAAATTGTTTACAAAAAAAAAAAATAAGACAACCTATTCTTTTCTACAGAACACCGTCGGCACAACAAGAAGAAGGAGGAGTTTTGATCTTTTTGGTTCGTGATCCAGTGGCTGGTTACGTGTTTCTGTCTAATACTCTAGATCGATTCCCATAGTCGGTATATTATTAATTCTTTCCTTTCCTTCTTAATTTTTAAAGTATGCATGCATGAAACAAAAAAAAAAAAAAAAAAGAAAACATGAAATCATAGATCCATATATGAAATTATACAAGAAAAGTGTGTTAAGAAAATTATATTGCATGTTGCTAAAATCTTACACAATTAAATTAAGAGTTGGGTTGTCGTGTGTAGATGTTTGACCAAGGACCTAGACGAGACCCCCATGGGGCTACGGCGAATACATGTGTACCATGGGGGGGGTGTTTCCCGTTGGTTGTGACAGATAGTTATGTAAAGCCATGCGAGACCCAAAGGTGGTACTCGGCACTTCCTATGTTGTTCGGAATTGATGTACGAGTGACCTAGGACCAAGAGAAACAAGCCGAGACCCTATGGTGCTCGGTTATACCTTCATTTTGCGTCATCAAGGACTCGGGTGTACATGAGGGCTTATGATGTTTTTGTTTCGACTACATTAAGGGCGTTTGACTTATATGTTATTCGGCCACAAATGGGGCTTATGAACTTAAAACAATTTTCGGCTTAAATAAGAGGGTTATGGACCTAAATGATTTTTGGCTTAATTCATTGACTTATGAGCTTTATGGATTCTCGACTTATTTGTGGGCTTATGGTTAAATTGTTGGGTTAGTGTGAGTGGCTTGTAAATAATTTAAGGGGCTTAGTTTGTGTTGCATGGACCCTGTAGCCCAAGAGACCAACCGAGGCCAAAAGGCTAGGGCAAGTTCATATGTGTGGATTTAGTTCACGTGAGTGAGAGGCCAAGACCAAGCGAGGCCCCAATGGGCTTAGGCATCACTACCCTTTCTTTAATATAAATTTCATTTTAAACCATAAACTTTTAAGTTATGACAATTATTGACCCATTAACTTATGGACGATGTCATTATATGACCCTTAATACTCCTAATTTATGGAAATGACATTTTAGACCCTTAAACTTTAATTGATTATAGTTTTACCCTTGAAATCATGAAAATGACATTATGCCCTAATTATAAATAATTACCAATTATAACTAAAGTATATTAAATAACATGATTTATCTAAATAAATAACAATAGACTATTTATTATCCAAAACACAAGAAACGGAAACCTGCTATTTTTAGAAGTTACTATTTACGGAAACCTGTTATTTTTAGAAAGTTACTATTTACGGAAACCTGCCATTTTTAGAAAGTTACTAATTATGGAAACCTGCTATTTTTGGAAAGCTGCTATTTATAGAAACTTGCTATTTTTGGAAACTTACTAAATAAGGAAAGTTACTACTTTTAGAATACCAAGTATAACAAGATACAAATCATGGTATCCAACAATCCAAGAAAACATACAAGTATACTAATCAAGGAAAGTTACCAAAAATAGAAAGCTGCCAAAAATGGAAGTTACTAAAAATAGAAAGAAACTTAAATCATGCACAAGTAACTTATACAAGCTCTTTATCATGTAGCACGCGTGAAGACGGAGTAGTACCTTTCTGTTTTCTTCCTTTCACTGCTTCATTGTCCAGGTACGGATATTCCGTCCTTTCAGTAAGGACATTCCTTCTATTCATGATTCATTTCCCCAGAACTGCTATGCTTCCCCATTTCTATGTTTTGCCATGATTTATTCCATGTTTATTTCATGTCCCACTGCCCGAGCTATATATATATGCATGACCATGATTTATGTGACTTACCACCTAGTTATGGAGGTACCATGACCATGACACTTGAGGCACCTGTGTCATGACTCTTTCGCGTTGAGAGTGATTTCACGCGGCGTCCCTTTTCATGTTACTTTATTTCATGTCTGGCCATTATTATTCGGGGCGTATGGGTGCATCCTAGTTTACATGTTTATACGTTTCATGGTGATTGGTTGGTGTGTGCTCTACATCCCATCACATTGGAGTTGATCCCTCCACCCATTTTATTATAAGAGGTCACCCCTCTAGTACATGTTGAGGCATCCCCTCTACTTTATGCATGTATGCACGTTATTATTATGTATGATTATATGAGCTCGTGGGCAAACCCTTATTGCTATGTTATGCTACCTATGACATTCCATTATACTTTTACATCTTAACAACCATGTTTTACATGTTCATTGCTATTCTTCATGACATATTTCTCCAGGTTCCTCATGACACTCATGAATCTTTCCGCTGCTTTATATTCCTTATCCAGGACTTATGTTTATTATTTCATTATCATTATATCCGTTCACTGAGCGTTATGCTCAGCCGTATTCTTTTCATGTTTCTTACGGCAGGTAACTAGAGGGAGTTGGGCATGAGAGATTGTGCTTAGGAAGAGACCCTTTAGCTTCCACTCTATTATCATTGACTCTTGCAGACTTATGTTTTGGACACATGTTTCGTCCTTTATTTCCTTTTTACGTTATGGCATTCAAACTTCAAATGGGAGTCCGATGTTGTTTCCGGCTTTCCACCTAGTAACGTTATCAGTTATAGTTTTTATGCCTTTTATGCATTGATATGACGCCCATGGGTTTTTTAAGGAAGTGGATGCCTTTCATCAAGAGGGGTAGTTTACAAATACCTTTATGTCAAGGTTTCCAACGATGGCTCGCTTTGAATGCGTGACTTTACAAAAACTTTATGCGTAGCGGAGCTTTTTTGTACCATAACTCAAGTCTATTAGCAATTATGATGGGCACCAGTCGGTCACCCTCCAAAAATGCGTTACGAGAATGAAGTAGGTAAGTCCTTGAGTTCGACCTCGGAGGTTCATCAATTGAAGATTTATCAGTTTTAGCTTCACAAACTTTAAGTTCTTTTTGAAAATATCTGGCAAAATAATTTCCTTTGATGGGATGGGGTGATGGATCAACATTTAGATATCTTCAAGAAGTAGAATATCCCCCTCCTGGGTCTAAATAAAGTCATCCAACTTTATCCGGGAAGCTGGATCATCTTCAAGAGCGAGGAAAGCGTTCACTTCCTCGAGAAGAAAATCATTATCCCCGAAGGGAGTGAGAGTCGGAGAAGAGGTAGAAATGATCGGGTCATAATAAGGAGTGGGATTGCCACTCGCGATGACATCGGAGAAACCGAGAACTTCTTGAGAATACTCCTCACAAGCCATTCCAATGACTTTGATTCGGTTCGCCGTCATATCATCGTAATTAGAGGAGTACCTCGAAGTTTGATCAAGATTGAATGTTACGACTTCTTTTCCAACACGAAGTGTTAATTCTCCTTCGTAAACATCAATTAAGGCACGCCCAGTCTTTAAGAAGGATCTCCCAAGAATTAGGGGAACTCGGGGATCGGCATCAAAGTCTACGACTACAAAGTCGGCCAGGAATTGGAACTTTCCTACTTTTACGTAGACATCTTCGGCGATACCGATCGGTTGAGAAATCGTTCGGTCCGCAAGTTCGAGAGTCATACATGTAGGGGTAAGTTCGGGAAGGGATAGCTTTTTCCACACGGATAATGGCATGAGATTTATGCTAGCGCCAAGATCGGCCAAGGCTAAGCACTCATCCATTCTGGGAAAATCACACGGGATGAGGAATTTGCCGGGGTCCCTAAGTTTTTTAGGTAACTTGTTTAGGATGACTGCCGAGCAATGCTCATTCAAAGGAGTTCTAGCCATTTCACTTAATTTTTCTTTGTTTCCGATTAAGGCTTTAAGAGTCGAGGAAAATTTTGGCATAAGAATCAAAGCATCTGCGAAGCTAATTTCGAAACTCATATCTTGAAAGATTTTGTAGAATTTCACAATTTGGTCGTTAGCTTTCTCGCGGTTCCTTTCATCATTTCTTCTCGATGGATATGGAATTGAAATTCTCGGGTTAGGCATCTGAGCACTAACGGGAGCAACAACTGGCTCGGAGATTGGTTCATGATTTTTGACATGGACAACCGGAAGTTAGACGTCTTTGGTACTTCTATTATTAGTAGGAAGCATCGTGTCCTCCACTACTTTAGGAGAAGAAGTAGTAGGAATCGTGGGTCCTTGATAAGCAACACCGCTTCGGGTAGTAATACCCTTCAAGTCTTCCTTCAGGTTAGTAATGGTGTTACTCGGGAGAGAACCCGTACCCGAAGATGAAGCGGTATTGGCATTCACGAATTTGGAAAGCATGTCCGTTAAATTGGTCATTTGATTTTGCAAGTTTTGATTTTGGTCTTGCATGTTTCTTATAACCGCATCATTGGCTTTGACGTAGCTTTCAAAATCGGTCTTTGTCACACCTTGTGTTTGAGGAGCCGGAGCTTGGTAAGGTGGAGCTTAGTAAGCTGGAGGTTGATTTACCGGGGGTTGATAAATTTGTCCTTGGTTGTAATTATTCCCCCGATTTTGGTTGTAATTGTTTCCCCGATTTTGGTTGAAATTATTTCCTTGGTTGTAACAGTTTTCATTAGTTCCTTGATTGTTTTGATTGTTTTGATTGTTTTGAACGGGAGGAAAACCGGGAGGTCGAATTTGATTAGCAATCGGGGCACCGTAACCGGTATTTCTTGGGTTGTAGTTAGCTGCGGCGGCTTGAGAGATGTACTCTTGAATATTGTCACGATAAACGTTGCCATTGGTGGCGGGACAATTTCGGTACGAATGAGCACCACCACAAGTAACACAACTTTCCTCGACCGCTTTCACGGGAGTGGGAGCTTGGGATTTCTTATCAAGAAGTAAAGCTTTCACCATATCTTTCAATTCAGCAACATCAGGAGAAATACCAGGGGTAGAAGAGCTCGAACTCACTTTTGCAACAACCGGTTTGTTACGTGAATTACGAACTTTGGATTTGCTTTCAATGATTCTTAGGCAATCACGGGGCATTTTATCCAAAAAGTTACCACCCGCGGCGGAATTTAACGAATCTTGATCATTAGAGTTCAAGGCATTGTAGAATGTATCGAGTTGATGCAATTCTGAAAATCCATGATGTGGACATGCCCGAAGAAGATCGTTGAATCGGTCCCATGCCTCATAAAACGTCTCATCAAATCTTTGTTGAAATCTCGTGATTTCATTTCTAAGATTTGTTGTCTTGGAGAGAGGGAAAAATTTGTTGATGAATTTCGAAACAAGATCATCTCATGTTAGAATCGATCGAGGGGGTTCTTTCTCAAGCCATTTTTAAGATTTTAATTCGGGCTCGGCACCCCGAGATAAAATGGAAAAAGCATAAGCTTTAACCGACGTACCGGGAAACGTTCGGGAACTTCTCGTAGAAGGTGATCCTAGTGAAAAAAACGGATGGAGCATGAGGGGGTCTTCTTTGGTCATGTACGTAAAAAATTGTTTGTTTTGAACGAGGGTAAGCAAACCGTGCTTAAGCTCAAAGTTGTCCGCGGTGATCTCGGGAACAACGATGGCATCCTCGTAACCCACGGTGGGTGCTTCGAGCAATTGAGCCATAGTACGAGTATCATCCATCGTAACTACGGGAGGAGCTTGATTTTCAATTGGTTCAACAAGATTGAATGGTTCAACAAAAGTCGGGTTGACTTGTTGTTGTTGACGGTTAGAATTACGAGATTGAGAACGAGTGCGCATGCACTAAAATGTAAAAAGAAAATTTATACTAATTTTTTTTTTTGGTTTTTTCAACAATGTATTCACAATAAATTTTAAATACGGACAATGAGATAAGACACTTAAACCTAATAATCAACTCGCTTCTCGGTAACTCTTCAAAAGAAAAACGCACAAAGGAGTTTGTTTAACTTTAAAAGGTGAGTCGTACGTTGCGAGAGACACAAAAGGTAAGTTTTTGATTCTTTGGTTCGGGAACTTATTAATGGATAATACTTCAGTTGAAAGTATTATATGTTGGTGTTCTTTTACCAACTTGGTAAATTTTTTATTTTATTTCTTTTTTATGGATAATGTTTTTATATTTTTGGTTTTTCTTGTTTTTATATTATAATTATACTAAATAAAAAAATCTTTTTGTATTTTTTGTATTTTTTTATTTTTTTTATATAAAAATAAACTAAATAACTTCACACGGAAGGATCTTCAAACAAAAATTTTCAAACGCTTCAACAATCGGATACACCCCTCCCCGACAACGGCGCCAAAAACTGATCTGGATTGACTATACCTTTTAAAATATATAATTTATAAATATAAAATACTTATATAAATATATAAATATAAGGGGGTAATAATCAAAAAATCACAATTATAGTAAACCGGAAGTATGATTCCCGGGTCGTTATCTCCAACGAGGAATGCAATTGAAAGTCCGAGAGTACGTTTGATAATGATGCTTGAATGGAACAAGATTTCAATATTGAGAGCGAGAGACTAGCGCTCTGCTACGGGAAAATTAATGCAAACACTAAAAAACAATAAGGGACAACAAATTTTAACTCTAAATTCGTTAACCGGGAATTCCCCATACGAAACGCGACAAATAAGCCAGTCATACTAATTAAACCCTTAAATGATTTTTTTACAACTTTTCCCTAACCTATGTGGGCACTATTTTGAGACAAAAGACTCTAAGAAATAGTCTAAAACGAGAGGTTCAAAAGCTTTAAAGAAGAAGAAAACAGAGAACGGGTATCGAATCCGTTCTTTAAAAAATGAACTTTCAAAATATTAACCCTACGAAAGTAAATTTCAATCCTAAGCTAGATTATGATAAAAAAAATTATAAAAAAAAGAAAATTATTTTTTTGATTATTTTTCTATTTTTTATGAGTTTTTTAAATTTTATAAAAAAGAAAAAATTTGATTAAAAATACTAAATTAATCCTAAAAATTCCAAGAAAATTATGAAAAGTGCAAAACTAAGAAACTGATTTACTAAAAATAGAATCTAAAAATAAGCTGGAATGAAAAGCCCTACTAAGCCAATTATAAGCTATGGCTTATTTATTTAAAAAGGAAAGGAAAAAGGTGATAAAAGAATTTTAAATGCAACCTATTTCGAAAAAGGCCAAAGGGCGCAGTTCACTAGTGTGTGTGTTTGTGTGGCGAGTGTTTGTGAAGCAGAAGGTCATGGGTTCGAATCCATGGCCTCTTGTTTTTATATTTTTTTATTTTTGAAAAGTTTTAAAAACAAAGTTATAGAACACCTAAAAACTAACAACTTTTATAAAAGAGACTACTATTGAACCTTAAGCTATAAGCTAGAAAATAAGCTAAAGTTTGACAGAAAAACTTAAGCTCTTTTTAAACTTTTTCTTAAAACACAATTAAACTAATAAGCTAACATAAGCTCAAACTAAATCAAATAAGCTGTGACTGTCTTAAAACTAACCTAATAAGCTAATCTAGGCTAGAAACAAACCAACAGAATAAGCCATAAGCTAAAAATCAAATTAAGCACAAGACAGATTGCAAAATTTGCCAAACAGGCACTTTGGAGCTTATTTTTAAACATTAAGATAGAACCTTATGGAAATCTAACTTATACTACTCTAAAGCCTACCCTATAAGCTACTTGAAACAGCATTCAAAAGGCATTTTAAAATTCAATTAAGCACTGAAAAAGAACAATGAAAAAGCTACTTAAACTGTTTTTCTATATTTTTGTTTTTTTTAGAGAAAAGACAAAGTAAGCTAAAGCTTTACCTTAATAAGCTACGAACAACTAGGAATTAAACTAATAAACTATTAAAAACTAAGACTAAGCAAATACTAAAGGTAATGTAAGACATAAAATCACTATTAAGCCTAGTATGAAAAACTGATAACCAATGACAGTCCTTAAGTGACCTTTGAGCTTAATTTTAGATAGCCTAAAGAACCTTATAGATATGAGACAATATCCCCTAAAACTTTTGACCAATAACTCCTTGGAACCGAGATTTTTTAAAATCATATTTTGAACTCAAAATGACCAAATTTAAACTAAAGGTGAAAACTGCTTATGTGCTAGCATGTACTGGGGTGTTACCTTTTTATTTAAAAAAGACAAAATCCTGATTTTGAGCTTAAAAACAGATAACAAGATGAACTATTGAGAACAAATTAAGCTGAAACAATTTGACAATGACCTACAAGCTACTTGCAAACAAAATTTCAAAGCCTAACTCTAAAATTACCCATCTGATTTTTGAGATTGAAAAGGCATATTGTTAACTTTCTCTAGCAGATGCAAGTTTGCACCCCCAATCAAAAGCATTCAATTTCTTACATCCTTTAAAGTGCAGATCAAATAACTGGCTTCCTCAACTAAAATCAACAAAACTAGGCAATTATACAAATGCCAACTAGGAACATCCAAAAACGTAAAAGGCTTATAGAATCTGAGCCTAAGACCAGATTCAAGCATAATATCCAATCCAACTTTTTGAAAACTTAAAAGAAACTAACAATAACCTTTAATCTTGATCTCATAAACCTAAGTATAAGATTTGGGTTAACTTTTAAAGAGCCAAAGGGTAACAAGCAGTACTAACTCAAGTTAGTACTGCTTGTACCAAACACCCCTTAAAAATGAGAAATCCCATATTCAGCTTATGAAAGTAAGAAGTTAGAAGAATCACATATTGCAAATGACCAGATTGGTAAGAAGCTAAAATAAAGCCAAATGAAATAGATTAAAACAGCTGAATATGCAGACAAATAAGCTACAAGATTATGCTACATATCTTTGCATTTTAACTGAGTTTTAAGACAGATTAAACAAACTAAGAATTTATACTAAAAATTAAACACAAATAGCATATAATAACTACAATAAGCATAAGAAAACAAGATTAAGCCGAAATAAGTAAACAATAAGCAAGGTAAGCTAATATGCAGAAATAAGCTAGATAATAAGATAAAACTGTAAATTAAAAGGAAAAGTATACCTCACACCTCAGCTAAACAAAGGTGGATTGTTCTTAATAGAGCTTATTAAAGCAGCTTAAGCTTATAGCTTAATCTTAACTCCAATACCTAGTCTAATCTTAAGGCTTACCCTCAGAACTATTAACCATACATGAAATCAATAAGCACCACCAATATCCATTTAGAATTCAAGTATATTGAGAACTTTTAGTAGCTTTGAGCTTATGAAACAGTTTTAGAGCTTATTTAACCATATTTTGCACAAAAGTAAACTTAGGAAAAGTCAAATAGCACAATTAGAAAACCTTAACTTTTATTAATAAAAGAGCTATTTACAAACTTGAAATTGAAAATTACATGATTTAAAAACAGAATTTAAACATTACAAAAGCTAAAATTTAAAACTATACTAAAAAGCTATTAAAACTAAAAAAAGAAGATCATCTTTTGAGTGAGGCAAG
This sequence comes from Tanacetum coccineum, assembly GCA_026074375.1. Taxonomy (NCBI): domain Eukaryota; kingdom Viridiplantae; phylum Streptophyta; class Magnoliopsida; order Asterales; family Asteraceae; genus Tanacetum; species Tanacetum coccineum. The sequence continues at coordinate 19,047 of BQNB010051465.1, read as the reverse complement.
GCTCTATTTATAGGAGCTGAGAGAAGGATCTAGGCTCTTAACACGCTCCCCTTGACTTTTGATCTAGACCCTTCATAATCTCTAATCATTGGATGCCATTTCTTATCTGTTGGATTAAATGAGGCACACGGATTGCCAAGCTGGCAATCCCACTCTTTGGGAGGAGAGTGTGTATTCTTTGGCTTTGATTTAGAGTAAAAATTTCCTCAAAGTGTGTTGTTTTCATCCCACGTGTCATTGCCCATGTCAGCTTGACCATCATAAGCTTGTGTGACGTTTTTTTTGACTGGCTGACTCATCACTTAGTACTTGGAATCTCTTTGCCACATTGGACGAGTAAGGGAGCGGGAGTTTAACTTATTGATTTTTACACAATGTAACTTGGGGATGATGGTTAAACAGTAACCATCTTTGCACTTTTCTTTGACTCTTTGGGCCTGCTCATAAGGTTTCGATGGGTATTGTAGTAAAAGGAAGTTGGGCTTTGGTTTTTTTATTTAGGTTGGATAAATGGTTAAGAGTTTTTGTTATTAGGAAATAACGACCGTTAGTTCTTTATTTAAAAGGACTAATGATGTTAGGGATTTAAGGACTTATTGTTAATATGGGTTTAAACAACCGAATGCTCATTGGGTTATTTTGAGGATTTGCTTTTGGTAGGTTTGACCAAGTTTGACCAAGGGTTGACTTTGTGTTGACCATTGATAGAAAACTTCCCGGCTCTTGTGCACTCTATCCGTTCCCGTGTTTGTGTTTGTCCAATTTTGACCGTTTTCTTGTGATTTTTGCAATATCCGTACCTACACATCACAAATGACAAAACAAGCAATATATAAGCATAATTTGCACAATTTAATCATTTAAGGGTAATTTTTGATATAAAAAGGATATGTGATTTCTCACATATCAGCAAGAAATGAGCAGACTTAGGGAGACGATCAACGATTACCCAAATCGTGTCTTAACCGGTTGTTGTCTTTGGCAATTTAGTCACAAAGTCCATCGTTATGTTCTCCTATTTCCATTTTAGGATTTCCGTATAATCCCACAAAACCAGGACATACTTCGGATATTCTACCTAAACATTGGCCCACGTTAAACCACTTGCTAACATAGGTGGCATTTTCTGCTTCCATGTTGTACCACCAATATAGTTTTATTCAGGTCCTTGGTACATCTTATATGATCCAGGATGAATGGAATACTTTGACTTTTGACTTATGAGACTCATGCATAATCAAAGCTCGCAGGTCACCAAAACATAGAATCCAACTTTGATTGTTCAAACATAATGTTCCGTCAGCACGAGCCTCAAATTTATTAATCATGCCATGCAAATCTTCGTTGATGAAGTCTCCTCTTTCCTGGTTACATGATCTGAGCAACCAATCAAAATCCTGCTTGAAGATTTTAACCATATAGTCATACTAAGGCCCTCGAACTTATTATCAGCTTACTTATTTCCTTTCGGCTTAGGGCATCAGCCACAACATTCGCCTTTCCTGGGTGATATTGAATCTCATAGTCGTAGTCGCTCAACAACTCTAACCACCATCGTTGTCTCATGTTCAGCTCCTTCTGATCAAGAATGTGTTGCAAACTCTTGTGATTAGTGAACACGACACACTTTGTACCGTACAAATAGTGTCTCCACATCTTCAAGGCAAACACTACTGCACCAAGCTCTAGGTTGTGTGTAGTATAGTTCTTCTCATGAACCTTGAGTTGGCGGGATGCGTAAGCTATAACCTTCTCCTTTTCATCAAACACTCGCGCCTAACCCTTTTATGCCAAGCATCGCAATATACTACGAAGTTCTCACTTCCCTCGGGTAAAGCCAAAATTGACGCACTATACAATTTCTGTTTCAACAGCTGAAATGCAGCCTTTGCCTTTTCTGAGTCAACTTCGTCATAGGCCTAGAGATTTTTGAGAAACCTTCGATAAATCGTCGGTAGTAACCGGCCAAACCTAAAATTGACGAATCTTGGCTGGTGTCTTAGGTGACCGCCCAATCCTTGATAGACTCAATCTTAGGTGTTATCAACGTGAATCCCTCCACTATCAATCACTTGTCAATAAAATTGTACCTTTGACAGCCAAAATTCGTACTTTGAAAACTTGCCATACAACTCCTCCTACTTAAGTAACCTCAGAATTAACTTAAGGTATCCTTCATGCTCCTTTCTGCTCTTGAGTAGACCAAAATATCATCGATGAATACAATTACGAATCATCCAGTATACGGTTTTGCACACCCTATTCACAAATCCATGAATAACTAGCCAGTGCGTGTATCAAAAACCAAACGCATTACTTGGAACTCTGTAAGTAACCATAGCGATCTAAATACAGTCTTAAGAAAGTCTTCCTCATGTAAAATTGGAGTTGGTGATAACCAGCATTCTTCGGTCGTATCTAGAGTAACCATTGAGACCCTTGTAGTTGATCAAACAAATTGTCGATTATCGAAAGTGGGTATTGGTTCTTCATAGTAAGTTTGTTTAGTTCATGGTAGTCAATACACATTAGAAAAGATCCATCTTTCTTTTTGACAAACAAAACCAGAGCTCCCCAGGGTGAGGAACTGGGTCTTGTAAATCCTCTGTTAGAAAGTTCCTGCAACTGAGTGGATAACTCTAGCATCTCTGCTGGTGCTAATTGGTACGAGGCTCATGCTACAGGTGCAGCACCAAGGACTAAGTCGATTTGAAATTCAGCTTGTCGAGTAGGCGGTAGCCCAAGCGAGTCTTTTGGAAAGACTTTTAGAAATTCCCATACGATCGACACGTCCTCAAGCCGCTTTTCTTCTGACTTGTCCTTAGTCTTTTTAGATGTAACTTGCGCTAGATAAACTTGACATCCCTTCTGTAGATACTTCTGGGTTTTCATACCCGATATGATATTCAGCTTCGAATTACTTCTTCTGTCACAATCATCACCTCAGATTATCAACACTTCATCTCCATAAGGTATACGGACAACCTTCTTGTCACAAACGATCAACGCGTGGTATTTTGCCAACCAATCCATACCGATGATGATGTCAAAACTACCAAGTTCCATGGGCATTGGATCTATATTGAAAGAATGACCTAATAATCCTAGCGTACAGCCTCTAAGGACAACATTTGTTTCAGAAATTCCTCCATCGGCAAGTTCTATGGCATAACTAGTGTCTAAAGTGGATGGTGCAACATCAAGCAAAGCACTAAAGGTAAGGACGGACAACAAATACTCTATCGGCTCCCGAATCGAATAACATAGAAGCATAACAGTTATTGAGAAGGAACGTACCCGTGACAACGTTGGAATCGGGGTTTGCTCCTCCTCCTCCAATAGCGTAAGCCTTTGCCGTAGCTTCATTACCTCCAGTCTGGTTTCCAGTCTTGTTTCCATTCTTGTTTCCAGTCTTGTTTCCACGGTTTTGATTTCTCAACTTAGGACAATCTTTCCTAAAATGTCCTGGCCTTCCACACTCATAACAAACAATACCTGGCTAATTCCCAACTGGGGCTCTCTGAGTGTTTAGAGTAACTGTAGTCGTACAATCCCTAGTTATATGACCGACTCTCTTACAGTTTCCACATCTCACAGTACACGGCCCTGCATGGTGCAACTTGCACTTGTTGCAGTAGGGAAGAGATCCAACATACCCCTTTTTCTCATTGTTCCTAGCCGTGTAAGCTCTTGCCACATTCTGGCCTCTAACATTTTGTCGCTTGAAAACTGGTTGTTGCCCCCGATTGTCTCTCGGGTTGTTCTCCAACCTTCTCGTGTTTTCAACACTTCTAGCTTATCCCTTCAACTTTTGATCCATTTTAAAGTGGGGGTTGGCAACAATGGAGACACGAATTTGCATCTTGAAGTTTATGGGTCGGGTAGCGATTACATTCCCTTGAATATTGTCAGGCAAACCTCCAACGAATCTCTCAACTTTGTCATCCTCATTTGGGACCATTCTAGTACACAACAACACCAATTCCTAAAATCTTCTGGTGTAAGTAGTCAAGTCATTTCCTTTTACAACCAAGTTCCACACGTCGGTATCTCCATAATCTGAAACGCTGCGTTCTTAGACAGTACACTTCTGTCATCAACTTCATAAGTTCCGCCTAACTCATGGCATAGGCAGCCTCAATCCCAATTGTTCTCTTATGAGAGTTCCACCATGTCAATGCACTATTTAGAAGCGTGCACAAAGCATACTTCACTTGGTACTTCTCTGGCCAGTTGCTAATGTGGAATACCATTTCCATATTCTCGAACCAACGAGTTAACCCAACAACTCCTTCTGTCACATTAAAGCTAAGTGGCTGGCACTTCAGGAAGTCTTTGAATTATGTGTAACTCGAGGCAGGCACAAATCCTCTAAAGTTATAGCCATTACCTCCTCCGTTCCCATTACCATTTCCATTTCCATTTCCATTTCCTCTATTTCCATTTCCTCCATTTCCATTTCCTCCATTTCCATTTACTTCCTCTTGACCACCCCCGTCTCTCATAAGGGGTTCAAGGTTCCTGGCAGTGGTACGAGCTCCTAACGCTCCTGCCATTTGGCGATCAATTTGCTCGTTAATTCCTTCACGTGTCCTTGATGCTCCAGATCGGGTGTTAGGCATTGTCCTACGACATAACAATACACAACACGATGAAATTCCATGGTGATACGAGATTGTTAACGGGGTTCGAATAAAATAACAAGTATTATTATACGGAAATACAAAATCATAATAACTTCATGATAATGCCACGATTTAGTAATAATGCAATATGCAATAAGCGAAGAAAATATATTGTTGGGATTAAAAGTCTTCTTGATATTGTTAGAATTACTGCTGCTCAAGTTTATGTTAATACTGCTCAGATGTATCTAAGTGCTGCCATGACTATCAAAAGAAAATATTACTAAGATATTACACTGCTGGTACAAAACTTAGATGTTGCTAAGTGTAAAGTTACTGCTCTATAGTACAAAGACTGCTTAAAGTTAATGCTGCTGAAGAGTTACTACTGCTCAAGAAAATAATCTAAGTAGTTAATACTGCTAGTATTAAGTTAGTACTGCTAGTGTACAAGTTAGGTACTTTTTGTTAGTACTGCTTACTTGATATGTATTAGTTATTTATAGGGAAGATTTTATATACTGTAGGTATATTGTATTTATAAGCCGAGTACGACTCCTTGGTGTTATAAAAGGGTCTATGGCATATCAGAGATTGGATACACCCGAATACCTGAACCAATACCAATACCAATCCATATCAAACCAAAAACCAAATCAAATCTTAGTCGTAAATTCCTTAGGCCTTCAAGGTCTTTGTTAACTCCTAATACTTTGAGAGTATTCGATTATTATCATTAATTAATTATTAGAGCTATTTGTTTGAATCTGTATGTTCATTGAATTAGCTGTTTCATTGATAATCTTCTTAATATTAAGATAGATACCTGCATAATCTTTAATGATATTCAAACAAAGCTTTTTACTAGGAATTGTGTTAGATTTATCTAATAATAAACTAAACCTTAAAATAGCATAAGGAATTAATCTATGAGTGGGAATCAAAGCAAGTGGTAATAGAGCTTGCTGAAAAGCTTTGAATAAGAAGAACCTATTTTTTATACACAAGATCTTTGTCTTAAAGATATGGATCAAGATTCCACATAATGGTGGCTGCATGTTTTTTTCTAAAGTTCCAGCTCAAACCCTAGTGAGTTTGAGATTTGGAGGATGAGGATGAAACAATAAATCCAGATGAAGACTAAACACAGTGGGAAAGTCAAGAGGAATGGTGCAACTTTCCAAGAAACAACATTATAGAAGATGTTTGTGACAGTGAATGCCTATTACAACAGCTAGAAGAAAGAGGACACAAGAATATTAAAGGTGAAAGCTAGAAGTACTTTAATGATAGGCATTCCCAATGAACATCAGTTAAAGTTTAACTCTATAAAGGGCGCTAAGAAGTTGCTGGAAGCTGTTAAAAAGAGATTTGGTGGGAATGCAACTACTAAAAAGACTTAAAGGAATCTCTTAAAGCAGCAATATGAAAACTTCACTGCTCCAAGCTCAGAGATGCTTGATCAAACTTTTGATAGGCTTCAAAAACTTGTGAGTCAGTTGGAGCTTTTGGATGAAAAGCTTTCACAAGAAGATGTTAATCAAAAGTTATTAAGAAGTTTGTCACCTGAGTGGAACACACATGCTGTTGTATGGAAAAATAAAGCTGATTTGGATACAATGAGCATGGATGATATCTACAACAACCTCAAGGTGTATGAACCAGAAGTTAAAGGAATGTCTAGCTTAAGTTCAAGCACACATAACATGGCTTTTATGTCCTCTTCAAATAACAACACTAGCAGCACTAACGAAGCAGTTAATACTGCTCATGGAGTTTCTACTATTAGCACTCAAGTTAATGCTGCTAACTCTACAAATATTGATAACTCGAGTGATGTATGTTATTTGAGCTTTCTTACTAGTACACCAAATAGTCCCTCAACTTGTACATGAGGACTTGCAACAAATCTATCCAGATGACATGGATGAGATGGATTTGAGATGGAAAATGACCATGTTGACTATGAGGGCAAGAAGGTTTTTGAAGAATACAGGAAGGAAGCTTACCATTAATGGCAAAAAGACTATTAGTTTTGATAAGTCCAAAGGGGAGTGCTACAACTGCCACAAGAGGGGACATTTTGCTAGGGAGTGTAGAGCTCCAAGAAATCAAGACAACAAGAACAAGGAAAGCTCAAAAAGGAGTATGCCTGTGGAAACATCTACTTCTATAGCTTTGGTGTCATGTGATGGTCTTGGTAGATATGACTAAAGTGATCAGGCAGAGGAAAGGCCTAATTATCCACTCATGGCTTACTCATCTTTAAGTCCTGACTCAGAGGTATCCAATGATTCTATTTGTTTAAAATCTTGTTTGAAAACTATTGAATCTCTTAAATCTTAAAATGATTAACTATTAAAAATTTTAAAGAAATCTGAGTTAATGGTTTTACGTTATAAGATAGGTTTAAAGTCTGTGGAAGAAAAACTTGAAGTTTATAAAGCAAATGAGTCTGAATTACTTACATAGGATATTTAAAGGGCTTAAAATTTGAAAATTCATTTTAGGAGAAAAAACTATTAGAGAAGCTTAGGAAGAAGCTTGAAATGAGTTTTAAATAAAGAACAAGCTGCAATCAACTTAATGTAGATAAATTTGAACATGCATCTAAAAGTTTAAACAAGCTCATAGAGTGTCAGATAGTTGACAATTGCAAGAAAGGTAAAGTCAATGAAATTATAATGCAGTTCCACCTCCGCTACACCGAAATTCATTGCCTCCAACTCCTGACTTTGATCTTTTACTGGTTTAGATGAGTTTGTTAATGAGCCCTATAGTAGATACTGTAAAGGCAATGTCTAGTGAAGAAGGGGGAGCTAAGGTAGTTAGGAAGAACAATGTTGCCCATTATTAAAGAATGGGTGTAGATGATGATGAAATGGAGTGTCCTCAGCCAAAATTGAAAAGATAACAGTTAGGCCTAGTATTTCTAAGAAAGAGTTTATCAAATCTAAACAACAAGAAAAAACTGCTAGAAAAACTGTTAAACAAGTTGAGTAACATAAGGCAAACACTCTCACATCCCAAGGAGACAATCAAAGAATTGGAAAAATTATGATTCTCAAAAACTAGGAAGCAATTTTAGAAGTTAATTAAGGCTGTTATGTGTGAGGAAGCTTGATCATTTGTAGGTTGATTGCAATTACCATTAAAAATAGTTGCAAAATCAAAGGATGTAAACCTTTTAGAACAATGCTCAAGAAAGGTGAATCAATCAAAACTTTCTAAAAAGACATACCCCTATGCTAAACATAACTTAGTCCCAGAAGCATATGTAATGGAAGTCTGGTTTAGTATCAGTTAATACTGCTAAGCCAAGTTAATGTTGCTCACATCAAAAACAAACATGACTGCGCTAAGAACCAAATGCATATCTTTTCAAAACAGCACATTCAATTGTAAGTAGGCCTATTCATAGAACATAGCCATTTAAAAACAGTAATAATGAAATCAAAGGGTTAATGAACTGCTAGGGATAAAAAAATTAATACTGTTTAAGGACCAAAAGCAGTAGTTAATGCTGATAAGAGAAAAATATTTTAATGCTGTTAATGGCCTCAGCTGTTTGGCTTTTGGAAACTAAATCAAAAAGTTTCGAAGAACCATGTTCAAACACAACAGTGTCTTCAATCACCCTAAAAAAGTTGATTATATTGAATGGCATACAAGGCAGAATCCAAGACAGTAATGGCATCGGTTCCACCAAAAAGAAACGAAGATTTTTCTTTAATCTAATGTGTAGGGCAATCCACACATGGATTTACAAGATCAAGGAGTGATTGATAGTGGATGCTCAAGGCATATGACAAGGAACATGTCCTATCTTACAAACTATGAAGAGATAGATGGAGGATATGTTGCTTTTAGAGGAAACCCCAAAGGAGGGAAAATCACACCTAGGAAAAATGAACCCAATAAAACTGTAATTAATAGATTTTGAAAATGTGTATTTTATGAGAGAGTTAAAGTTTAATCTCTTTAGTGTCTCACAAATGTGTGATAAAATGTTCTTTTTAATGACACTGAATGTATTGTTTTATCTCCAAACTTTAAGTTACTTGCTGAAAGTCAAGTTTTACTTAGAGTTCCTAGAAAGAACAATATGTATAGTGTTGATTTAAAGAACATAGTTCCTAAAGGAGATTTAACTTGCCTTTTTGCAAAAGCCACATTTGATGAATCTAAAACTATGGCAATGAGAAGGCTAGGTCACTTAATAATAAAAACCCATAATAAATTGGTTAGAGTAAATCTTGTAAGGAGGTTTACCTTCTAAACTTTTTGAAAATGATCAAACCTGTGTTGCTTGTCAAAAGGGAAAGCAGCACAGAGCCTCTTGTAAGTCTAAAACAGAGAACTCAATCAGTCTTCCTTTACATTTATTGCATATGGACTTGTTTGGTCCAACATTTGTAAAAAGCCTTATGAAGAAAATGTATTGCCTAGTTGTCACAAATGATTACAGTAGGTTTACATGGGTTTTCTTTCTAGCTACTAAGGATAAGACTAGTGGCCTTCCTTGAAGTCTTTATAACTGGGATAGAAAATCTAGTAAGATCACAAGTTTTAAGATGATTAGATGTGAAAATGGAACTGAATTCAAAACAGAGAAAAGAATCAGTTTTTGTGAGATGACTGGTATTTTTGAGACAATTTAGTGTAAGCTAGTAAATCCTCAACAAAATAGAGTTTTGCTGATAGATGAATAGGACACTAAATTGGGGTGCTAAGACTATGCTAACTAATACTAAGTTGCCAAACATACTTTTTGGGCAAAGCAGTTAATATTGCTTGCTATGCAAAATAGAGTGTTAGTAGATAAAGCCTCATAACAAGACCTCATATGACCTTTTTTCATGGTAGATACACCAACTTTTATATTGTTATGAGACCTTTGGGTGTCCTGTTACCATTCTCAATACCATGAGATCAATTAGGTAAATTGATGGTAAGGGACGATGAATGTTTTCTTTGTTGGTACTCTTAGAAGAGTATCAGCCTTAAGAGTTATTCAATATAGAACAAGGATAGTGGAAGAAAACTGCATATTAGGTTTAGTGAGAGACCCATCATGTATGGTAGTTAGTGGACCAGATTGGCTTTTTGATATGATTCACTAACAAAACAATGAATTAATAGCAGTTGTTTGCGGAGGAAACATAGTCTAATAGATTTGCAGGTACAAAAAGCAAGTGATATAGCAAGTCAAGCTAGAAAGGGAGATAGAACCTGTCAAAAATTACATTTTGCAACATTATGGATTGCTGATAGGGGGGGCTATCCATATTCCAAGATCCAAAAGACTTTCTCATGATGATGGATCCAAAACCCTTCAAATGATGTAGAAAGAAGGTTGATGAAGATCTAAAGAAAAGAAAGTGAAATGTATTGATCAAGAGAAGGAAGATAGTTAACAGCACTAACAATGTAATGCCCTACTGAAGGCATAAATAAGGTTAATGATGTTGGTGAAAAAACAAGCATTGAACTTCCTATGATCCAAATATGCCTACATTGGAAGATTATAGCATATTAGACCTCTCAAGAGATGAAGAAGAAGATGGTGCAGAGATAACATGAACAATATTGGATACAACAATCCAATTCAGTCTATTCCCCACTACAAGAATTCATAAAAACACCTCTTTGATCAAGTCATTGGAGATTTGCAATCACTACACAAACAAGAAATGAGTCAAAGCATTGAAGAACATGGGTTTTGGTTAAGTAACCATTCAGCATAGAACAAACCAACATAAGTCCTATCAAAAAACTTCTTGTTTTGCTTCTTTTTATCGACAGGAAGAACCCAAAAGGTAATTCGTGCATATGAAGGATCCAGCTGGATAGTATGCTATGCAGGAAGAGTTTCTACAAATTCAAGTACAAGAAAGTTTTAGACTTTAATGGACTTAACCAAATGAAAAAGGTTGTATGCTCCTAAATAGGTTTTCAAGATAAGAAAGGATGAAAGGGGAATTGTGAATAAGAAATAAAGCAAGATTAAGTTACTCCAAGATACAAAACACAATGAAATTGAAGAAGGATTGGCTATGATGAAGGCTTGCCCTTGTTGCAAGAATTGAAGCAATTAGGCTATTTTTAGCTAATGCTTTATTTAAAGATTTTGTGGTATACCAAATGGATGTAAAAAGTGTTTTTCTCTATGGGAAGATTGAATAAAAAAAAAAAAAAAAAGAAGAGGAGTATGTATGTCCAACCACCAGAATTTGAAGATCCAACCTTTCCTGATAGACATACATGATTGAAAAAAGCACGATATGGACTACAACAAGCTCTAAAGCTTGTTATGAAACTTGCTCAACATATCTGTTTAGACAATGGGTTTTAAAGAGGGAAAAATTAACAAGACCTATTCATCAAAATGCTACAAGGTTATATTTTGCTAGTCTAGTTTTATAGTGGATGATAATCATCTTTAGGTTCAACAAAGAAGGAGCTATGCAATGCATTTGAGAAGTTGATGCATGAGAAATTTCAGATGAGTTCTATAGGAGAACTTACATTCTTCTTGGGATTACAAGTGCAGCAGAAGAAGGATGGCATATTTATTAGTCAAGATAAATATGTTGTTGAAATTTTAAAGAAAATTGGGTTTACAGAAGTCAAGACTTTAAGCACACCAATGGAAACTCAAAAGCCTCTGCTCAAGGATGAAGATGGTAAAGAAGTGGATGTTCATATGTATAGTTCAATGGTTGGTTCATTGATGTATCTTACATCTTCAAGACTTGACATTATGTTTGTAGTGTGTGCCTGTGCTAGATACCAAGTCAATCCAAAGGTTTCACATCTTCATGCTATGAAAAGGATTTTTAGGTACTTAAAAGGTCAACCAAAATTGGGCCTTTAGTATCTAAAAGATTCTCCTTTTGATTTGGTAGCATACACTGATAGTGATTATGCTGGAGCAAGCTTAGATAGGAAGTCTACAACAGGAGGTTGTCACTTTCTTGGATGTAGATTAATATCATGGCAGTGCAAGAAACAGACAGTGGTTTCAAATTCCACAACAAAAGCTGAGTATGTGGCTGCTTCAAGTTGTTGTGGATAAGTGCTTTGGATTCAGAATCAACTACTTGATTATGGGTACAATTTTATGCATACCAAAATCTTTATTGATAATAACAGTACTATTTGCATAATTAAAAATCCTATTTTTCATTCAAAAACAAAGCATATAGAGATCAGACATCATTTTATTAGAGATTGCAATGAAAAGAAATTGATTCAAATGGTCAAAATCCATACTGACAAGAATGTTGCAGATTTGCTTACAAAAGCTTTTGATGTAAGTAGATTTCAATATTTGATTGTTAGTATTGGAATGATGAATCTTTAAAATATTTTATCTCTTTATGTTTTTGTAAAGTTTTGTATGAATTAGTAATGTTATTCATGTCATTAAAAGTTTCTGCTGTTAAGTATAATTAATACTGCTGGTTATACTTAATACTGCTGAGTTACAACTGTTAGTTATACTTAATACTGCTAGGTATAATTAATACTGTGATAATTGTGAAAATTGCTATGGCTTATGTTTTCTTGGTTTTTGGACTAACATTTTGCAGGAAAAGTAAAGAAAAGTGTTAAATTGATGATGGAAAAGCTGTTTAGAATGGAATTAGAGCTAATGCTGGTGACTCAAAGTTAATGATGCTAGGCATAACTTACTATTGTTGGGTTACTACTGCTTGGTGAAAGTTAATGTTGTTGAGGGTATTTTCATAAATACTTTGATTAAGGTTTCAATCGATCCTTTAATCAATTTTACTCTTTCAAATACTCTCTAACTACAAAACCTAACTTAATTTTATCATCCATTATCAAAACCCAACACAAATGGCGAATCTAAAGTTTGCGGATACTCATAACATGGTCGCATTTTTGTCTAAACCCAAAGAGAGTGATGGGTTTGAACAAATTGTGGATTTTTTGAATGCACACCCTATAAAGTATGCACTAATTGTTAATCCCACAATATATATTTCTTGTATTGAACAGTTCTGGTCTGCTGTCAAGGCCAAAACTATCAATGAGGAAGTACAGTTGCATGCCCTAGTAGATGGCAAGAAGATAATCATCACTGAATCAACTGTTAGAAGTGATCTTAAACTAGAAGATACGGAAGGTGTTGATTATCTACCAAATTCTACCATCTTTGAACAACTTACACTGATAGGGTATGAGAAAATTTCACAAAAGCTAACTTTCTATAAGCCATTCTTTTTCCCACAATGGAAATTTCTGATTCATACTATTCTACAATGTCTAAGTTCAAAGACTACTGCATGGATGATTTTTTGTAGTACTTTGGCTTCTGCAATAATCTTGTGGCTATAATTAGAAGTTTTAAACTTTTCAAAATACATTTTTGAAAGTATGATTAGAAACTTGGATAATTTGTCTGGCAAATTTTTGATGTATCCAAGGTTTGTACAAGTGTTTTTGGATCAACAACTTGATGGGCTGCCAAATCATAAGAGAATTTATATTGCACCCTCTCACACTAAAAAGATATTTGGAAATATGAGAAGGGTAGGCAAAGGTTTTTCTGGTAGAGTAACACCTTTATTTCAAACAATGGTGGTACAAAACCAATCAGAATTGGGTGAAGGTTCAGCAAATCTAACTGATCCCCATCACACACCCACTTTTATTCAACCATCTCCTCAACCTCAAAAGACACAAAAACCTAGGAAGCCTAAAAGAAAGGACACTCAGATACCTCAGTCTAGTGATCCTAGTGACAATGTTGCAGATGAGGCTGTCCATAAGGAGTTGGGTGACAGTTTGGTGAGGGCTGCCACTACTGCTTCTAGCTTAGAAGCAGAGCAGGACAGTGGTAACATAACTAAGACCCGATCCAAGGCAACACCTAATGAATCTAGTTCCCTAGGAACTACTTCAGGTGGTGGTCCCAGGTGCCAAGAAACCATAGGGGATACTATTGCTCAAACTAGGTTTGAGAATGTATCTAAACATTCTAATGATTCACTGCTCGCAAGAGGTAACACACTTTAAAGTGATGAGGATAGACTTAAACTTGATGAATTGATGGCACTATGTACCACTTTACAAAATAGGGTTCTTGATTTGGAGAAGACAAAGACCTCTCAACATAATGAGATTGCTAGGTTTTGTAAAAGAGGGTTGAATAACATTGAAAGAAAAATAGTCAAGAACGTTATAAGCTGAAGAGATTAATACAAGTGGTTTGACAGCGAGGGTAGAATCCTCTAGAGATGAAGAATGTTTGGGTGAGGATGCATCCAAATAGGGGAGGATTAATGCTATTGATGTAGATGTTGAAATTACCCTAGTTAGTGTTCAAGATAATGTTGACAAAGAGATGTTTGATGTAGATGCTTTAAATGGTGAGGAAGTATTTGTTGCGGGGCAGAATGAAAATGTTGTTGAAGAAATAGTTGATGCTGCTCAAGTTAGTACTGTTGCAACAACTGTTATAATAGCTACTGAAGAAATTACTTTGGCTGCAAGCACTGAACATTAAAAAACTTCACAACAATCAAATGACAAGAGTAAGGATTATTACTAGAACCCTGTGGAAGCCTAATGAAGAGAAGACTAATTAGGCATGATTGAATAAGTTTTCTTTAAAAATTACAAGCTAAATTTGATGAAGAAGAAAGACTTGCAAGAGAGAAAGCTAAAAAATAATAAGAAGCCAATATTGCCTTGATTGAATAATGGGATGATATACAGGCAAAGATTGATGATGATTATCAATTGGCTGAAAGATTGCAAGCACAAGAACAAGAAGAGTTGTCTATTGAAGAAAAGGCTACATTATTTCAACAACTCTTAGAGAAAAGAAGAAAGCATTTTGCAGCTAAAAGAGCATAAGAGAAAAGAAACAAACCACCAACAAAAGCTCAACAGAGAAAGATAATGTGTACTTACCTAAAGAACATGGAAGGATACAAGCTCAATTATTTGAAGTTGAAAGAGTTTGATTCTATTCAAGAGATGTTTGACAGAGCATTCAAGAGGGTAAATACATTTGAAGACTTTAGAACAGAGTTGGTGGAGGGCAAAGAAAAGAGTGCAGGAACTGAGCTAGAACAAAAGATTACAAAGAAGCAAAAGGTGGAAGATGAAAAAGAAACATCAGAGATTAAAAAGTTAATGGAAATCATTCCAGATGAAGAAGAGGTAACAATTGATGCTATACCTTTGGCTGTTAAGTCTCCAAGTATTGTTGACTAGAAGATTCATAAAGAAGGAAGAAAAAGCTATTATCAAATAATGAGAGCTGATGGAAAGTCTCAAATGTACATGATCTTTAGTCACATGCTTAAAAGTTTTGACAGGGAAGATTTGGAAACTTTGTACAAGTTGGTAAAAGCTAAATATGAGTCAACAAGACCAGTGGAAGACTTGGATTTGCTATTATGGAATGATTTGAAAATAGTGTTTGAACCACATGTAGAAGATAAAATATGGAGGAATCAACAAGACTACAAAGTGTTGAGTTGGAAGTTGTATGACTCCTGTGGAGTACATTTCTTGAGGATGCAACATATGCAGATTTATATGTTGGTAGAGAAGAAGTATCCTCTTACACCATCTACACTTACAATGATGTTGGAAAAGAAGCTTATGATTGACTATGAAAGTGAAATGGCTTATCAGATTCTAAAATTCATCGTAAAACAGCTTAAGAAGTAAAGAAGTGTTTGGAAGCATCCTCCTGGTGTTGATGAAGCTTTAAATGAAGAAACTTGATGATTTTGAAGAAGAATATCAAGTTTAGGGGAGGATTGTTAGGATTAAAAGTCTTCTTGATGCTGTTAGAATTACTGCTGCTCAAGTTTATGTTAATACTGCTCCGATGAAGTTACTACTACTAGTGAAAGTTACTACTACTAGTGAAAGTTACTACTGCTAGTAGAAAGTTAAGACTACTCAGTTAAAGTTAATGCTGCTAGTGATAAGTTACTACTGCTAGTGAAAGTTACTATTGCTAGTACAAAGACTGCTTAAAGTTAATACTGCTGAAGAGTTACTACTGCTCAAGAAAATATTCTAAGTAGTTAGTACTGCTAGTATTAAGTTAGTACTGCTTACTTGATATGTATTAGTTATTTATAGAAAATATTTTATATACTTAGGAAAGTATTGTAAGCCGAGTAGGACTCCTTGGTGTAAAAAAGGAGGTCCTAGGGCATAGAGTTTTATACGTATCAAAAACATCTTTTATCATTCTTAGTCATATAATTCATAGCTTTAAGGTCTTTGTAACCATAATACTTTGAGAGTATTCATATTATTATCATTAATAATATTGGAGCTTATTTGTTTTGAATTACCATTTCATTGATAATTCTTCTTAATATTAAAGATTAGATTCAGCATAATCTTTAATATATTCAAACAAAGTTTCTACTATAGTTGTGTTAGATTTATCTAATATAACTAATCCTTAAACAAGCTTAAGGAACTCGATCTATTGAAGTGGGATCAACACAACCCAAACCTAAAGAACCAAAACCATTCAAAGAAACAGCGATACCCAAACCGTACAAACCAAAAATCCCACATCCTCAACGCCTAAAAAAAGAGAAAATGGAAGCTCAATATGGAAAATTCCTCGACATGATTTGAGCCATTCAAATCAACGTACTTCTTGTCGATGTTTTAGCCGGAATGCCGAATATGGAAAATTTCTCAAGTTTTCGTGAGTAACAAACACAAAATCGAACAAATTTCAGCTGCTTTCCTAAGCGATGAAAGTTCCACCATTATTCAAAACAAAGTTCCACCAAAACTTAGAGACCCTGGAAGTTTTCTCATTCCATGTAACTTCAACAAAGCTTTCTCATGTAATGCTCTAGCCAACCTTGGTCCTAGCATCAAACTCATGGCATATTCCTTATACGCGAAGTTATCTCTCGAAACTCTCAAACCTACTAAAATGAGCGTAAGATTAGCCGACCGATCATTCTAATATCATGTTGGAATAACTGAAAATATGCTCGTTGAAGTTGGTAAATTCACCTTCCCTGCTGATAATTCTCGAAATAGAAGAAGTGAGTAAAGTTCCCCTTATCTTAGGAAGACCTTTTCTTTATACTATCGATGCAGTAATTCGAGTTAGACAGAAGCAACTAAATCTCGAAGTTGGAACTGAACGAATGATCTTTCACATCGATTCTGCGATGAAACATTCTTACTCAAACGATGATACATGTTTCAGTATTGATGTCATCAACAAAATCTTAGAAGAAGATTTCGATGCTCTTCTCGATGAAGGTAGTAAAATCCTCCATTCCATCGAAGGAACCATCCTCGAAGGAAAACTCTTAGCTGAATTCGATGAATTCATGGCTATGACCACCGATGAAAAATCTAAATCCGAATCCGACATTGAAGAACCACCATTTGAAAAAAATCACTTTTAACACCGATTATAAGATCAAAACATCTCTTAAAGAACCTCCTACGGATCTTGAACTCAAACCTCTTCTTGATAACCTAGAATATGTATTCTTGGAAGAACCCTCTTTTCTTCTGGTGATTATATCATCTCGGCTCTCTAAACAAAACAAAACAAGTTAGTATTTGTTCTTAAAAGACACAAGCAAGCCTTTTCCTGGAAAACAACAGACATTTTTGGGATCCGCCCATCTTTTTGTAAACATAAAATTCAACTCCTAGAAGACAAAAAACCAATTGTTCAAAAACAAAGAAGATTGAATCCAAACATGCAAGAAGTTGTGAAAAAAGAAATAATTAAACTGCTTGACATCGGTATCATTTATCCAATAGCCGATAGCCCTTGGATAAGTCCCATTCACTGTGTACCCAAGAAAGGTGGTATTACAGTTGTTACCAACGAAAAAGATGAACTTGTTCCAACAAGAACTGTTATAGGTTGGCGAGTATGTACCGATTATCATAAAATCAATGAAGCAACTGTGAAGGACCATTTCCCTTTGCCATTCATGGATCAAATGTTAGAAAGACTCACAGAAAATAAATACTTTTGTTTCCTCGATGGTTTTCCAGATATTTTCAAATACCAATCGATCTTATAGACCAAGAAAAAACAACGTTCACATGTCCTTTTGGTACATACGCTTATAGGCGAATGCCTTTCGGTTTATGTAATGCTCCAGCTACTTTCCAAAGGTGCATGTTGGCTATCTTTCATGACATGATCGAAGAATCCGTCGAAGTATTCATGGATGATTTCTCCTTCTTTGGAAAATCTTTCGATAACTGTCTGAACAAGCTAGATAAAATGCTTCAACGTTGCAAAGATGCACATCTTGTCCTTAACTAGGAAAAATGTCACTTCATGGTAAAAGAAGGAATTATGCTTGGACACAAGGTGTCCGAAGCAGGCCTCGAAGTCGACAAAGCAAAGATTGACGTATTCTCCAAACTTCCACCCCCCACTAATATCAAAGGTATTAGAAGTTTTCTAGGACATGCCGGTTTCTATCGAAGATTCATTAAAGATTTCTTAAAAATCGCATGTCCTCTCACCAAGTTGCTTGAAAAAGATACTCCATTCAAATTTGATGATGAATGTCACAATGCATTTAAATTGTTAAAAGAGAAGCTCACATGTACTCCTGTAATCGTAAGCCCAAACTAGAATCTTCCGTTTGAACTCATGTGTAATGCAAGTGATTTCGAGTTGGCACAATCTTAGGTTAAAAAGATGGTAAAAACTTTCACCCAACTCTCAATGCAGCTCAACAGGACTATACAATCACATAAAAAGAACTTATGGCTATAGTCTTTACATTTGACAAATTCCAATCCTATCTGGTATTATCAAAGATGATCGTGCACATTGATCACTCAGCTCTTAGGCACATGTTCAAGAAACAAGATGTTAAGCCATGCTTTATTCGTTGGATACTGCTCTTACAAGAATTTGATATCGAAATTAAAGACAGAAAAGGTACAAAAATGTTACCGCTGACCATTTATCTCTGATTGAAAATGATGAAACAAGTGATGACAGTGAAGTCGACGATAACTTTCCTAGAGAAACTCTCATGAAAATAGACATTAAAGACGAACCATAGTTCGTAGACTTTGCCAACTATTTGGTAAGTGATATCATACCTAACGGAATGACGTACCAGCAAAAGAACAAATTTTTCTCTGATCTCAAACACTACTTCTGGGAGGAACCATACTTTTTCAAAGTATGTTCTGACAGTTGTGTCTCTGGACTAGAAACCCGAACTATTTTAGATCAATGTCACCACGGACCCACCAGTGTACATTATGGACCAAATAAAACAGCTAAAAAAGTCTTAGACTTAGGCTTTTCCTGGCCAACCATCATCAAATAAGCTCCTACTCAAGTTTGCCTTTATAAAGCCTGTCAAAAGATAGGAAATATTTGAAAACT